>JAKSZP010012494.1:0-43463 GCA_022478985.1 Massospora cicadina
AAAGGTCGAGAAGGAAGTGGTGAGTTAGGTAAGTTATCAAATAATTTATTAAGCTTAGAAGAATTCAATATTTATAGGGTGTGTTGGGACTTGGTGCCTCAGGGATTGTTGGGGCCTCATCTATTCAGGATCTTTACTGATCTTCTGGAATGGCCTCCTCATGGGCATCCTCAATGGATTGTGTCGCCCACCTGACCAAATTGGTGGAAATGCTGCCCCACATGACTCCAAAATTGGGGAGGGGGTTCCTGAAGCCAATTCACTTTGGGTAGGTTCAGAAACTGATTTGGTACAGCCAGATCCAGAAGTGGGGAATTTGATTTGATTGCTATCTCAAATTCTGACAATCCCTTTCCTTGTACGCTGGTCCAACCCATCTCTTACCATCCACGTTCTACTTGTAAGCTTGCATAGCAGCATTAATGTTTGTGCTCAACCCTGGTGTACTTTCTTGATTATTTTTGCAAAGTCCACCACTGTCCACCTTGGATCCACAATGGAGCTCCATGTTGAAGGCGGGGTTGAAGCCATAGTTGGAAAAAAGGGAACAATTAATTGATGCATGTTGGGCGTTGTTATAACTGAATTGGGCCATAGGGAGATGTGAAACCCATTCTGAATGGTCCACGGCGGTGTAAAACCTCAGGAACTGCTCCAAGAACTGGTTCACGCGTTTGGTCTGCCCATCTTATTTGGGGTATTAGGCAATTAAACAGAAGGGAAGGATATGAAGAGTCTTACGAACTTTTTCTATAAAACATAGGTAAACTGGGGTCCATGATCACTGATTATTTCTTGGTGGACCCATGAAGAGCAAACACATGAATGACGAAGAGCCTAGACATCTCAGCTGTGGTTACTGTGGTTCTGCATGGAGTAAAGTGGGTGAACTTCGTAGAATGGTCCACCACTACCATGATAGCATCGTAGCCATCAGAGATGAGCAATTCCACAATGAAATCCACTGATAAAGAAGTCCAAGGCCCTTCAGCCTTTGAACTGGTACCAACAACCCCACTAGTGGCTGTCAATTCAGTTTCATTTGGTTGCAGACCAGGCACTCTTTATAATACCTGACCACCTGAGAGGCTTACCCTTACAATTGTAAAGGTGGCAAATTAGCTCCAGAGTCATAATCTTCCCAGGATGACCAACGGTGATTCCAACACGATGGTCCCAGATGATTTCCAGGAAAAGTGGTCCAGCGTGAACCCATAGGCGCTCCTGAAACCACACCAGCTCATCCTTCACATGGTAACCCCTGGTAATATCCTCCTGATATAATGCGCTCTTGGCAAGGAACATAGTATATTTATCTGACAAAAGCTGTGAAAGGACTACCTTTCTTGACAATCTGTATTCTCTTGCATTTTCCGGAGGAGCGAGCACTGGCCTGTGGGCTGAGTAAGAGGGAAGTTGAGACACAATCTTACCCGAGGAATCATCAACTGAGTAATATGCACTTCTACCTCCTTAGGGTTGGGAGCTAGTGCAGGGTTGCGGCTCAAAGCATCTGCCAAACCATTCTCCTTGCCCTTAGTAAACTCATAGTAAACACAAATTGGTCAAGGGTCTCATGCCAGAAGGTTTGCCATGGGGTCAAGACATGAGGTGCATGGTAGTACAAAAAACATGGTGATCTGTACATTGTCAGGCAAACAGCAAGTTAGAATTAGACTGGCCTGCCAGCCTGGATGCCAGAGCATCCAAGTGGCAAACCAGAATGCCAGGGGCACTGCTGCTGGTATGACGGATATGGAACTGGAAGGGAGCTTAATTCTCAGCAGATAAAAATGGTTTTTTTTGGGGAGGGTGTTTTTATTGGAAAATTTAAGGGAAGAGAATCAACCAACAATTTTCTCAGTGTGATGCGCCCGATTAAATAGTCATCAATTTTGAGGGAAAATAAGCCAGGATCGAGTTCTGCAAATTCGACCTAAGTAGTGAACTATTCAGGAATGGGCGGGTTAGTTCCCTGGGGACTTTGCAAAATTTGGTGATGAGTTGAGTTGTGGTCAGTTTGACTTAAGTGGTGAACTATTTGGAAATGGGCGGGTTAGTTCCCTGGGGACTGACATTGCTAAATTTGGAGGCAGGCCGAGTTGCAGTCAGTTCAACCTAAGAGGTGAACTATTTGGGAATAGGGGAGTTATTTCCCTGGGGGCTGACATCACAAAATTTGGTGATGAGCCAAGTTGCAGTCAGTGGTATTGCATCAGGCGCAACGCACAATTTTCTGGCAGGAAGTTGCCCATTGGGGGTGATTTCTGACAGATTTGGGAGGGGGGGGAAGATTTTTGATCATTGTGTAAACTGAATTGCAACCGTCAGGCGTTCTGGCTAATAGCTCAGCCTTCATACCTTTTTGACCATTTGAAATCCAAGTATCCGTCTGATTGCCGCTCAAATTAATTGCAATCAATTCCATTTCAGCGATCTCAGTGCAGATTTTACTAATTCCTCATAACAGTTCTGCTGAGGAGAGTAAAAGTACCGGAAGCAGGATCCAAAGCTGAAGGGCTATTATCCAGCGCTCATCTACCATATGAGCGAGATCGCCCTGAGTAATGTGGGTTACGACCATCCTCTTTGGTGCCTTCTTTCTCAGGAACAGAAAGATGGCCCGATTGACGCCCAGAGGATGTTCACTGGGACTTACACTCATAGAGACACATAATAAAATACCAGATAAATATGGCCATAAACACTGAGGGGTGTTGGAAAGCTGGCGGAAAGGGTGGTTTGTTGTTCTGCATACAAACTAGAATTGGGGAAAGGATTTTTTTAAAAAATAAAAAAATTGACCAACGATTTTCTCAATTCAATTGAATTGATTAAATAGTGGTCAATTGATGTGGAACCAAGCAGGGATCGTATCCCTCAAGTTTGACCCAACTGGTAAAGTTTTTGGGGAGGGGGGCGGATAACCTTAATGGGAACTGACATAGAAGGATTTGGCAGCAGGCTGAGTCGCTGTCAATTTGACCTTGAATGTCTGAACCAAGGCTCAACTACATTTCTGTCAGTTGGCATGATGGCATCTGGCCTGACGAGCAACAGGAATTTCCCAGGGCCACCCCATGTAGGGGTGGTCCCAATTGGTTGGAAACAGGTTTGGGATGCCCAACCTGCCTGTGCCTGGTCGCTGGGCCATTCGTTCAGTCAAGAGAGTTACATTGGCCAAAACTCCCAATTTGCGGATAGAGGTTTTGAATTGTTGGTGATGGTTTCTGAATATACCAACTGCACATCAGGGATCATTCCCAACGATTTTAGGGGGGTTAGCGTCAATGATCATATTAGTGACTGAGTTGAAACTATCCATAATTCCAGCTGATAATTTGACATTCGTCCCTTCTTGACTATGCATTTTCCAATCATCCAGCTTTGATCCCATCAGTCTCAGACCCTTCAACTTCAACTTGGTGATCTCAGCGCAGATTTATTTAATCTGGATAACAAGTTTAGCCGAGGTGAGCAAGGGTACCAAGGGAGGGATCCAAAGAGGGAGGGATGTTACCCAACGCTCATCTACCACTTGGGCGAGGTCGCCCTGGGTGACAAGGGGTACAGTCGTCCTCTTTGGACCCTTTTTATTTGGAAACGGAAAGAGCAACCAATCTATGCACAGGGGACGTTCCCCTAGACTTACATACATACATGGAAGGATTGGGATGAGCCATGTAAGTAATGACGCCATTAAGTCAGTGCCTCAACCACTGCTAATAACTCTTTATCATATACGGCATAATTTAACTCTGGAAAATAATTCTTCCTGAAATATATCCCACCAGATGCTCTATTCCATCTTCAACTACTTTTAATAAGGCAGCCAATATAGAAAAGTTGGAGGCATCAGTAGACACAATGAACTCCTTTTTGGGATCTACATGGCGAAGGATGGAAGTGGAAAACAGGGTGCACTTTACTGCTTGGAAAGCATCCTCCAAAATGAGGGACCACTGAAGCACTTTTGCACCACTGGCCTTATACAAGGGCGCTGCCACCTCAATAAAGATTGGGCGTAAACTTCTTGAGGAACGTACATGGCCCCAAAAAACTTTTCATCCCTTGACTGAAGTTGGGGTGAGCCACTCACAAATTGCCTTCTACTTGTATGGAGTTATCATGTGTCCTTAGTCAAACATGACGTTGCCCAGAAAGGTGACCTGTTATTTAAAGAATTCACATTTACTTATTTTCTATTGTAAGGATAGCTGCCTTCAAACGCTCCACCACCTGCCAAAGGTTTACTGCATGGGACTCATTGTCAGTGGAAAACACCGGAATATCATCCATGTAGGCTACTGCACATACCCCCAGCAGGTCCCCCAAAGCCGCATCAATATGGCATTGATTGATAGCAGGGAATTTTTAAGCCCAAAGGGCATAACCCAAATTTGGTAAATTACCACTCTGGTACAGAATGCAATTAGCCACTTTTTGGCCCTTCTTTATATGGATCTGATTGAATGCATTTAAACAATCCAGTTTGGAGAAGATTATCGCCTTCTTCACATAGCATGAAATCTGTGAGTCCAGTGGGATGGGATGCAAGTATGGTACTGTGACGTTGTTGAGATTCCCATAAACTACGCATGGGCATAAGGTACCATCAGTCTTCTCCACAAAGAGAAGAGGGGAACATATGGGGGAGGTTTGCTTTAAAATCGCGCCTTTGGCTAATTTCTCCTTAACTTACACATCTAAGGATGCTTCCTCCCAAACAGTCAAAATGTAAATTGGGGAAGATATATGCATCAGATCAACAGTGAGTTTGAACTCACAATAAAACTCTGAATGAGCTGATAGTAAATTGGCTGAAGATGCATTAAACGAATATTACAGCCCCTCCAAACAATAAGGTAAAGGTACCTCCAGTGAGGGCTCCAGCAACGGGGCAAGACTGAGTGTGTGGATATTGGGCTAGTGGGGCAAATCACCATGAAAGTTTGCTTCAGACAAAGGGACAACTAATTCATGACCATTCTTCAAAGGTAAGGAGAAGGTACTGTCTTTCAAGTTGGTTCTGACGTCAAACTTTCGCCACCACTCTACACCCAGAATGACGGGGTACAAGAGGTTTTTGATAACTTAAAAGCGGTCAGCCAAATGATATTTGCCAAGTTGATAATCCACTAACCCCATAATTTTCAGCGTAGGATAATTTGGGAAGCCCCTCCCCTAACCATACCACCTGGAATTTAACTCAGCACAAGGTATTAAGCTTGGTCTTGATCAATAAAATTCTCAGAGGATCCTGTTTCCACTAAAATAGTCATGCTGATTTTCCATAAAGGGGATGGAAAGATAGCAGTCAACAAAAAATATCCAGAATGGCCTTTAATTATAGCATACAACGCCAACCCTTCACCATAAAAACTTTTTCAGGCATAAGAATGCATCCAGGGTATGTTTATGCATCATAGAATGGAGAGGGATAGTTGGCGACTCTTACTACTGAGGTCACATATCACACCATATCTTCAGCCACTGCATAAACATATTTATATTATAGAAGTAACTCCTTCTCCACCCCTGTGTTCTGCGGATCATGGTTGTGGTCAAGCGTGGGTTCTCTAGGGTAAATTTTGGTACACTGAAATGGGTTCCATATCTGAGCCATAAGAGAAGATATAGGTCTCAGGTTTATATAAGGAATTAGCATTATAGAACGCGCTTTGGGTCAAAAACGACACCATACCCATTTCAGCAATGGGTTGTGCACCATTATCTAAGTACATCACCACCAGGATCTTCATTGATGATCCCTTTTGCACCAACTGAACATGGTGCCTAGAAAAAACCATTTTAATTATATTGATTTTATATATTTGGTGGAAAATTGGGGAATCATGACTCTCAGATCATGAAGCATCCGTATCCACCATATACAAGCAAGAAGGGTGGGTACTTACCAGTCAGAGGTAAAAAGTATAACGCTGAGATTCTCCAACCATTGGCAAAATGAGAAAATAAAGGTGAGCCCTGCTGCAGCCGTGACCAACAGCTGGCACACCCAATTCAAACTTTGTGAAAGTCCCAAATGGAAAACGTCTGTGTACATAAAAAGGAGGTTTGTAACGGTCAAGGCGTTGCCTGATCACCACATAGCCCCAATCTTCCCTAGGGTGATAGTCGGGGCCAGGGGAGAGGGGCTCACCTGCTCCAATTATTTTAAATGGCAATCTGACAAATCAGATGCCTTGAAATTGGAAGCAATATCAAATTGAAAGGCTGACAGGGAAGTGAAGCCTCAGAAATGGCGCTCTGGCCAACCAGATGCTGCCAAATCCAATATTGCTAAATGTGGCAACAAGGGATCAGACCCTCAGATGTGAATTTCTGACCAATCAGAGGCTGAATCTGTTGCATTTAGGAGTATCAACAAGGATGAAAATCCTTGCAAATGGCGCTCTGGCCAACCATATGCCACCAAACGAAGTATTTTCAAAAGAGGCAACGAACCAATATTAGGGAATACAGGCGAGGGGAATGGCCTGGGCTTTGAGAGCAATTTGAAGCTGAATAATGAATGCAGAAAAGTTTCTGCAACCCTGAGGGTACCCAGCCCGAGTTCAAGAACAGGCCTCGATGCCAAAATTGAGGGTCTAGATTCTCAAATAGGGCCCACCACCGGGAAGACACCCATGGACTTTGCAGGAACAGGACCCGCTCTTCCCCAATAAGCTGTGTATAAATCTGAGCAGGCGAAACTATTTAAAGCAGTTTCATTTTCTATAAACTTAAATAAAACTAAAAAAAATTCTAAAATTAGTTTTGCACATTTGCAAATCACTTTATTAAGAAAACCTGGAAACCACCTCATGGACAGCAGTTTAGACTTTGACAGGGCCATTCAGTCCCTGTACGCCCTCTCAGGGGGTCAGGCCCTCCTCCTGAGCGCCAGCATTGTCCCAACTGTGGTCCAAACCTTTGTGGTAAAATGGTTTCCATATAGTCAGATTTGGGATCTCTCAACTGCAGGGATATCCTGCCTGTGGGCCCTCACTTGGGCACTCTTGCCTAACTGCTTTGTGGCAGTTTTCAGAGACCCCATCCATCACATTAGACGAAGCTCATTTAACTTGATGTCTCTATTCCTGGATATGGTGGACAAGCCATCTGAACGCGCCCTGCCAACGTGGTATGAACACCCAACCACATGTTTGATGGTCATCTTCTCTCTTCTATTTCTCCTAAGAGAAGTTGCCCGTTTCCTTCCCTCAAAGGGGCATACCAACTTCTACTTTCAACCTGAGCAGTCCGCGTCTGAGTTCTGACAGGCCCTCACCTCAGGAGAGTTGAGCACCTTGCACACCACCTTCTCGCGTGTGAAACTTCAAGCCCAGCTGACCACGGCGTCAGGAGGAATGGCCCCCATGTCACTTCAGATCGCCCGAATAGTAACCGCCCTGCCCAGAAACCTAGCAGATTGGTTCACTGAGCTACTGGAAACCCAGACGATGCTCCCTCCCACCTTGGAGGAATGTCTTCAACTGGTTGAGAGAGCAGCTACACTGAATGACTCCCAAGACGCTGCGTGGTCCGCCCTTCTGAACCTGACTCAAGGAAAGATGTCAGTTATGGAGTACGCTCATGTGTACCGTCCTTTTGACAAGGCTACCAAGGTCACCCCTACCCAGATAGCACGAATGTTCCACCAGAACCTCCGCCCAGACATCCTTACAGCATTGGCTGCCACTCGCCTGGGAGCTACCCTCGATGAGGAGATTTCAATCGTAACCCAGGTGGAGGGCCAACTAGCATTAGCGCAAGCGAAGGCCCATACTGGAGTACAACAGGGGAAGTTCCGCGGCCGCCGAGCTGAGTCTGAGCCAGTCTCCAACCCCTCGCAGGAGTCCACACAGGGTTCGCCCTCCAGCTCCGCCAATGGCGTAAACCCTTTTGGGAAACCACAGAGAGGGAAACTCTAGTCCCTCCTACAACTTCCGCCCTGCTCCTGCGCGCGTTGCTACCATCAATAAAGGAAATACCTCGTCTTATCTCTATGTCCCCTATTCATTACAGCTCTGGGGAAGAAAGGGGAGGATCAGCTTTGGGCGCTGGTGGACACTGGAGAGGAAGAGAATTACCTAGATCACGAGGTTAGCAAAAGAAATGAGGCTGGAAATGGAATGGAAGGGAGCCGTGACGCTGGCAGACACCTCAAAACGGTCAGCAGTTGGAAGATCAAGACCCAGGTGCTGCTGCAGCAGGGGCCTCACACCTTCCAAGAGTCATTCAGTGCCATTAAAAATCTGCCTAATCCCATAATCTTGGGCATGGAGTGGTGGCACAAGTACTCCCCTCAGTTCAAACTGCAGGAGCGCCTGGTCATGCTACACCCCAAGAACCAACCCTGTAGCACTAGATTTTTTTTTCACCACTGGCGGAGGGAAGCCTGGGGTGAACGCAGTAGTAGGGCTGGAGACGGAGGCGGACATACCCAACTAATTCATGCATATTCTCACCTGTTCAAGAAGAACCAAGCTCCTTCTACCACCCCAAACGGTCCTTACCCTTTCACCTTCAAGTTAAAAAGGATGCAGAATTCCCCAAGGGTTGTCCTGTCTACCCTTTGAACCTTAAGGCGAGGGCGGCCCTGGAGGTCTATGTCAAGGAAATGCTGGAGCGCGGGATGATTGTTCCATCCGATTCTCCAGTGGTGTCACCAATACTCCTAGTCCCAAAGCAAGTGGCGAGCTTCGGCCGTGTGTGGACTACCAGTGGCTGAACGCAATCACCAAGTCTGACCCCTAACCCATCCCTCTGATGGAGACCATCTCTCAGATGATCTCAGGCAGCCAGGTTTACACCAAGTTGGGCCTGGTTGACGCGTTCAACCAAGTTCCAGTAATCGCCAAACAACAACAATATATGGCTTTCAAGTGCCACTTAGGAGACTTTGAGTACAAGGTGATGCCTTTTGGCCTCAAGAACGCCCCAGCAGTATTCCAGCGTACCATAGACAACGCCTTAGGAAACTTGATTGGAAAATGTTGTGTGGCGTACATGGACGACATACTTGTGTTTTTCAGGACCAAGGAGGACCACAAAGGAGATGTGCTGAGCGTACTGAAAGCCCTCAACAAGGCGGACCTCCGCTTGAAGCCATCAAAATGCGAGTTCTACAAGGACTTGGTCTCCTTCTTAGGGAATGTAGTCTTCCAAGGGGGAACAGCCATATGCCCGGACAAGCTGAAGGCAGTAAGGGAGTGGTCAGCCCCTAAGGATAGAACGGGCGTTAGAAGTTTCTGGGCGTGGTGAACTTCCTAAGGAGGTTCGCAAAAGACCTGTCCAAGACGGCGGCCCCTAACTCGCCTGACAGGGCAGGTCCCGTTCCATTGGGGAAAAGAGGAGAAGACAGCCTTCCAAGCCATCAAGGAGAGCCTCATGAAGGCACCAGTACTAGCCCATCCCGACGCCAACCATCCCTTCGTAGTGGAGACTGACGCCTCCAACTTTGCAATTGGGGCAGTCCTGCTACAAGAGGGAGAAGATAAGGTAGACCACCCCGTATGCTACTTTAGCAGGAAAATGCTGCCCGCTGAGACCAACTACCCCATGTATGACAAGGAGCTCTTAGCGATTGTATCAGCCTTGGAGGAATGGCAGCACCACTTACTCTACGCCAGACATCCCTTTACTATCAGAACGGACCACATAGCCCTCGAATTTTACAAGAGCCCAAAGCGCATGAACCAGCGCCAGGCCAGATGGCACCTGGAGCTGGCATCTTGTGATTTTAGGATTGTGTACAAGCCGGGGGAAAGCAACCTCATCCCAAATCTCTTGAGCAGGGACCCAGGTAAGTCCTTCCCAAAGGAGGAGCTGGATGCATACAACACCGCCACTATGTTGCCCTCAAATGTGTTCGCTGTCATCCAGAATGCCACCAAGGAACTGAGGGAAAAGCTTCAGGCCGCTCAGCGAAGCTCAAATTATGGGACAACACTGTGGAAGGACCTGGAGGAGGGGGTAGAGAACGAGCAACATAAGAATTTCTGTAAAAAGAAAGGCCTCATTCTCCACAAAGGGCGCCCATGGCTGCCCATCCGCGAGCTCCAGGAGGAGGCGATAAGCGCTTTCCTTGACCGCCCCTTGGCGGGACACCCTGGAATTGAGAAAACCATAGAGCTCCTGGCCCGAAGTTACTCCTGGCTGGGGATGCCCAGTGCCGTAAGGGAGTACATCCAGAAATGTGTCACTTGTGCCTAATCCAAGCACGTTAGGAAGAAGCCTTTAGGAAAACTCATGCCCCTCCAGATTGCAAAAATACCATGGTCCTCACTGAGTGTGGACTTCATAACGGGGCTTCCAAAATCAAAGGGATATGACGCTGTGATGGTGGTGGTAGACAGAATGACCAAGTACGCGGAATTCTTTCCTTGTAACTCCACCATTACAGCAAAGGGCATGGCGGATATCTTTGTCAATGAGGTGTTCGCCCGCCATGGTCTACCGGAGGAGATAGTATTAGATAGAGGCCCTCAATTCATCGCCCAATTTTGGCAACACCTACTTGAAAATCTTCAGATCAAGCCATGCAGATCCTCAGCTTACCACCCGCAGTCTGATAGCCAGATGGAACGAGTTAACCCAGTCCTTGAGCAGTACCTGAGATGCTACATGACTACACAACAGGAACGCTGGACGGACTGGCTAAGGCTAGCCCAATTTGCATATAATAACTTGACCCATTCATCAACAGGAATGTCGCCATTCATGGTGAACTATGGGTTCCACCCAAAGATGATGGAAACCCACCCCAGATGTCCAAATCCAGCGGCCAATGACTTGGCAACTGAAATAAAGAAAACCTGAAAGCCCTGCATGCAAACTTAGTCAAAGCAATAGATATGCAGAAGAGGAAGGCCGACACTCACCAATCTGAGGCCCTGGAGCTAAAGGAAGGAGACCTAGTGATGATCAACGTGAAGAACTACTCGGTGCCAGCAAGCTGTAGGAAATTTGGACCAGTCGCTCTGGGCCCATTCAAAGTCCTCCACCAGGTAAATGAAGTGGCGTATAAGCTTGAGTTCCCCAAGGGATCGCGGGCGCACCCAGTGCTGCATGTCTCGCAACTTAGGAAGTTTGAAGGCCCTCTCCCAGAGAAACTGGAGCCTGTCCACTTGGGGAACCTGGGAGAGGCGGAGTATGAGGTGGAGGAGACCTTGGAGTCAAAAATCTCGCGGAGAAAGCGCTGGTACCTAGTTAAATGGGTAGGATACCCAGTGGAGGAGTCCACCTGGCAGACAGCTGATGACTGCAGCAACTGCCCACAGAAGGTGGAGGAGTTCTGGAACTGGAGGGGGCTCTTATCTGGGGAGGGTGATGTAACGGTCAAGGCGTTGCCTGACCACCACATAGCCCTAATCTTCCCTAGGGCGATAGTTGGGGCCAGGGGAGAGGGGCTCGACCGCTCCAATTATTGTAAATGGCAATCTGATGAATCAGATGCCTCGAAATCAGAAGCAATATCAAATTGAAAGGCTGACAGGGAAGTGAAGCCTCGGAAATGGCACTCTGGCCAACCAGATGCTGCCAAATCCAATATTGCTAAATGCGGTGATGAGGGATTGGACCCTCAGATGCAAATTTCTGACCAATCAGAGGCTGAATCCATTGCATTTGGGAGTATTGACAAGGATGAAAATCCTTGCGAATGACGCTCTGGCCAACCAGATGCCACCAAACGATATATTTTCAAAAGAGGCAACAAACTAGTATTGGGGAATATGGGCGAGGGGAACGGCCTGGGCTTTGAGAGCAATTCAAAGCTGAATAATGAATGTGGAAAAGTTTCTGCAACCCTGAGGGTACTCAGTCCAAGTTCAAGAACAGGCCTCAATGCCAAAATCGAGGGTCTAGATTCTCAAATAGGGCCCACCGCCGGGAAGACACGAGTGGACTTTGCAGGAACAGGACCCGCTCTTCCCCAATAAGCTCAGTATAAATCTGAGCAGGCGAAACTGTTTAAAGCAGTTTCATCTTCTATAAAGTTAAATAAAACTTAATAAATTCTAAAAGTAGTTTTGCGCATTTGCAAATCACTTTATTAAGAAAACCGGAAACCACCTCATGGACAGCAGTTTAGACTTTGACAGGGCCATTCAGTCCCTGTACGCCCTCTCAGGGGGTCAGGCCCTCCTCCTGAGCGCCAGCATTGTCCTAACTATGGTCCAAACCTTTGTGGTAAAGTGGTTTCCATATAGTCGGATTTGGGATCTCTCCACCTGCAGGGATATCCTGCCTGTGGGCCCTCACTTGGGCACTCTTGCCTAACTGCTTTGTGGCAATTTTCAGAGACCCCGTTCGTCACAAGGTTGGTCATCTAACGTCAAAAGAGTGTCTAGCTCTCCAGTTCCTAGAGAGGTGGTGCACAGTGCACAGCCACAAAGCTAGGGAACTTGCATCATGGATATATTAAAAAGGGCGCTATGAAGGGCGCCAGAGCCAAAGGAACCCTGTGCAAGGGAGTATAGCATGGTGTAGAGTAGTTGGAAGCCAATAAACAGGAACACTTGGGTTTGCTCCCAGGGGAGCCCATATCCAAGCTGAGATCAGTGCTGGAGGGTTCAGATGCCTCAGTTTGGAGGGAACCAAGGGGGCCAACGGTGTACTTGGTTTTTATTATTTTTTAGGAAGATAGGATGGCTAACGTTGTTGAAGACCTTGAGGAGGTCCATGCACAGGTTTGCAATTGTAACCATAAATTAAGAAACTGTAAACAAATGGAGGATTTATTAGAGGGAAGATTACCAAAGAGAAAGGTTGGTCTTAAACAAATATATTTAAGCTAATTTAGAAATTATTGATATAGAGAAGTGGTGCTAAGCCCAGGTGCACCAATAAGCGCATGCTTCCATTGGGCAGGGTACTGTAACTAGTGATCGACCAAACTTGGGTTATTGATTAAAGATGAGGCCAACCTGAGCTGGAAATTTCAAAAGTTGAACGGATTATAAAACCCCGTTTGCCAATCAACCAAACTGAACCATTGAATTAATAAGTTAACTCATTCACTTTAACGCCAAAGCTGTAACATGGGGCTGGGCATTGTGCACTTCACCTGGATTACCTGGGCATATCTGGCTTGTACCCAGCGTTGGTCCAAGGTATGCTCTAGGTCAGGAAGGTCCTGTGACTTGACCTTTTGGGCCCCCTGACGCCCAGCCTTGTCTTTGCTGTTGGTGCTCTCAGTTAAGTCATGTAAACATGACACCAGCGGTGTCCATTGTCTCAACATACTGAGCAAGTTGATGATCAGCAAAAGTGATTAGAGTTGGCACACAAGCAATTGACTTGATGCGCTGATGGGTTTGGGGAAATTTGAGGTCTAAAAGAGAAGGTTTGCCGGATCAATGCAAGCACAGCTTTCACAAAACGCAAGCTCCTCATGAGTATTTTGCATCCTTATTAAAATCATAAGAGAAGTTTGGGATAGGAATGCCCTCAATGAGGGGTTCCATTACCCCATGAAGCTGCTGATGAAGTAGTAGTGGCAGAGCAGCTTCAGCTTCCATGGCCATTTTATCTAAATTTTTATAATTTGTGAAACTGAGTTTTAATCTAAAATGATGAGAGCGTGAATTGGGTGATTTAATAAAAAAATTCTCCAAAGTGAAATCTGCCTTGACATCAAACGGATGGTGCTGTCATCAAGCCATTCAGGGCACTCAAATGGATTTAGATTAGCAAATGCTGGCAAGACGCTGGAATTGGAGTGGTGGCCAAAGCTGATTAGTTGAATGATGTCAACCATGGCTGCTCAGCTGAAACTGATCCAGCTTTGTCTCACAATTTTGTAAGCCAGTCAATTTTTTAAAATTCTTTAAATTATTATTGGCTGACACTTTGGAAGCAGTGCCAGAATTCCCCAAAGTTGGGGGTAGGTGGATCGAGCTCCATTCTAGAAATTGGGGTAAAGTGGAAGCTGGGGCGACGCCAGAGGGGGGCTGCAGAAGTTGTGAAGGTGAAAACTGTGGGTCGCTTGCGCTTTGATTGATCAAATTTGAAGCACAAGGGGAAAATGGCGTGGCCATTCTTGATGTACGCCCAGAATGGGTGATCAGGGGCAGATCTGATCACCATGTAAGGGGAATTTCAAGGTGGGTGTCACAATGGAATGGGAAGATTGTTGCAAAGGTGCGAGGCCTTCCAGATGATCTGAACCATTTAGAACCATGAACTGCAATATGGGGTCTGCACCGTAAATGGCTAAACCCTCCATGAGTTTGTGATGGAGGTGATTAAGGAAAAGGTGGAGGGCAACCTGTTAAACTGGACCACCAAAGTGGCCTCATTCAGGAGCCAGGTGCAAATGGTGAGAATGGAATTTTTTTATAAACTAAAGGTAGTATGGCAGCTACCATTGCATTGGCTTCAGAGTGAAAGCTGAGATCAAAATATTCCTTAAAGGGGAGGAAAATAATAAAGCTGATGGGCTTATAAACGCCATGGCTATCTCAATGATGGCTGCGCTTGCATATGGGAAGAGATCCCCATATTTAACCTGGAGGCCAAATTGCAAATTGTTCTGTGGGAGCACCAAAGGGCTCTGAAGAACCGCCTGGGAGCATGCAAGGTGGTGGACCAAGTCCTGAAGGGAGACATAATGCCTGTTAGCGTTAGGAGGGCTAGCAGAGCCAGCTCATGCGCACTTTGGCAGTGGCAGTAATATGCTATATGGCGGCACACCACAACCCCAAGCTTGGCAGCAGGCGTTGATGGCATTGATATTGGTAAGCTTTGTCTCAATCAAGTGGATATTTTTTAATTCCAAATTTGGCTTTGAATTTAGATTATAATCCAAAAGATATCAATCAATTACATACCTTTCAGAATTCGTCAGGCATACAAAATAAATTAAGGATAAACTTTGGTTGCTTGGGCGTCTTGAGTTTTACAAAGACATAGTTTTCTGGGCCACACTTTTAGTTTTTTTGGAGAAGTTACTTCCCATGGATATTGTGTCTTGGTCATTCCAAAGTAAGTATGCCAAAAAATCAGGGTCTGGAGTGCTGATTGTATATTGATTGTTTTCATCCAGGATTGAGTCTATGTCCTCTTGGTGCACCTTGGAAGCTACCCAGCAGGGAGCACCATTTTGTTAGGCTGCCAAAGGGAAATCACTGGCAGCGCAAGGATCAGAGTGCAGGGCTTCAAAGTAAGTAACTCTGGACAATACTTTGGCCTCAGGAATAAGATAAGGACTTATAAAAACTAAACTATCTAAAAAATTTCACTGGAAAATTACTTTACTAAATAAATAAGTACTATTTATAGTACTGTTGTAAAACAAAAAGGGATTCCTATTTACTAGGAATAACAAAGAGTTATTCTTAATTTTTAAGTAATATAATAATCTTGTACCACTTGTAAGTTCAGTTAATATCCTTGATCCACTGGTAATATTTTATAGCATTAGGTAAAGTGGTAGAGAATGGGATAAAGATGGGCAAAGAGATACCTTAAAAAGGTGTGGTGGTAAGAGAAGGTTTTAGCATGTATGGTTTTATTTGATTGATGTGGTAGATTCTTAAGATCTCTGAATGACAAGATCTTTGTTGAATGATTTGTCAGATTCAGAATGGGTTTGGGATTAGATAAAGTAATTAAAATAAAATATAATGCTTAACAACTGAATTCTGAGTAAAAGTAATACCCCTAATTTTAAGTCTTAAACAATGACACGGAATTGAACATTAATTCAGGACTTATATAAACATTGAGCATCTCATAAGTCAAATAAGCATACTGGAATATGTTGCCCTTCTCCCCAGGACAAGGCTTCCACCTTGAAGAGCAATCCCAACAATAATCCTCCACTAATGGTGCTGTTGAACGATCTAATGGTACCCTTGTGGCCCTTCTTTATAATGCCTCAAATAATCCTAGTCAAAAGAATCCATATTCTCCTAGTGCTGTGTAAGCTTACAGGGTTAGTTATCATCAAATAATTGGAATGTCTCCTTTTTTGGCCCTTTATGGTTGGGGGCCTATTTTACTATCAAGTGTATAGCCTATTCTTAATACCACTACTCCTCAAACCAATTAATAGCCTGATTAGGTTAGCTTATAGGATCCAGTTGCAAGCTCAAGCTTTGAGCTCATTTTCTAATACTACATTAAGGGAAGTAACTCAGACTAACACTTGCAGACCCATTATACCTGCATATCAAGTAGGGGAGCTTGTACTTTTTTACCATCATAGGCCCAGAGGATGAGTTCATAAACTTGATTCCTTATGGTCTGGAACATATATAATTTAGTGTTGTGGGATTGTCTATGACCATTTTACCTGTTGATTTTTATCTGTTAAAAATTGAGTCCACAGCTAGTTCCTTCATATGTACATTCCACCTAGGTAAGTTATTGATAGGGCACTGGAAGAGAACCTCAAAATATTTTGAAATTTATTCAAAATTGGGAATTGACACCTCTTCATGATAGTACCCCTCTAAATGAGGGTGATAATCATTTGGTAAGAATGCTGACTCCTTCTACCAAAAGATTTTATCAGATTTGATGATTATAGAATTAAAATCAAGAGATAATCAACATTATCAGTCATCTAATATAAAATTCTTACTCCCTCTGAGGTATGTCAATTTTTACAAAGTCATATAGTTTTTCCTATAAAATATTTCTAAATTTTGGTTAAAAAAGTATCAATTATTCTAAATTGCTTTTGATCTCATCTTGATCCATCAACACATATAAGTAACTTGAACAATTTTTTCTCCTAAAAATTTGTCAATGCCACAAAACTAATGAATTTGTAGCCTTCAAAGCACCTGCTCATTGAAATATTGGACGAAATAAAAATGCCAATCAAGCTCCTTAAGTATTTCAGGGGCTTGGTTGGATCATAAAATACGTCATTAAATCCATTGAATCGGAGATTAACTGTCCAGGCGAATTTGGAAGGTTGGAATGATCTGAGGATGGCTTGAGTCCACTAGCTTTTAATAATATTTTGTGGTAAACCCCCATAAATGCATATAATTTATTCAAGACAATTCAACCAGGGACAGACAATGCTGAAATACTAATAGAGAAAAAAGAGAAAAAAGAAAAATAATAAACCAAAACAATTTGAGATAGAGAAAAAATGGAAATGGAGCAAAGAAACCATAAGCATTTTACAAAACCAAAGGGTGATAGTAGAAACTTCTATACTACCATGGCGGAGGGGGAAGGGTGGGTCAAGATGTACACTTACCTTACTTCTAGCCTAGATCAAACAGCGGAACAAGCCATAAAGCAAGGGTATGGGAGCAGCTGAAGGGTGGGGTGTAGCTTAATGAAGTTAGTGAGATGGTATTTTGGCCAACAAAAGAGCATCATAGTATTTGGTAGAGGTCATTCTCAGCTTGTAGGCAGGTATTGGTGAACATGAAAATATTTAAAATTACCTGGGGTAGTTTTTAGTTTAAATGTCAAATTTGAATGCTGAAAAATTATTTAGCAAAAAATCTATTGATATCCAGTATAGGGTAGTATTTTCTTGTTGATCTGTAAGAAGGAAGCCGGAGGGAAATTCAGGGGTTAAACCCTCTGCCCCTAAAAGTATATGTTGTATTTTAATTGGAGAGGTGAACATTGCGCAATATTTACATCAGTTTAGGTTTATTTGAGATAAACTTCATACTTGCTTGCCAATTTGATAATGTATATAAAAGAATTAAAATGGTAGTGTCACAGATTCAGCTAAGAAGAACTAGACTGGGCTCCCAGTTGGGGTGCGCAAGTACCCAGTGGAGGCCCCAGAATTCCAGAGGCATAGAGGTCTGGGCGACTAATAGAAGTGGGGATCTATGGGAAATGTGAGGAAAGCAAACGTTCTTAACATACTGAAGGCCCTTAAGGCAAACCAGATGGTTGCGTTGGGGGAAAATGTGAATCTTGCGGTGGCAACCCACAAGGGTGGGAGAGGCAGGGAGGATGACAACTCCTCCAGAGTTCACAGTTGTTGGCCTTCAGATTCAGATAGGGGGCTTGCACACCAGCGGGAGATGGCACAGAGGCCGCCATGTTATTGGAAATATGGGTAGAGATATGGTGAACCCCATGAGAGGGGCTGAGACTGAGCTTTCCCTTGAGGGGGCTCTAGGTCCCACTGGTGGGCTGGACCCACAGTGGCAGGGGTGGCTATGGAAGACAAACCCACGTGCAGCGATCCAGGGTCGCCTTGGGGTTGCTCTAACTGGGGAGCAGCTTCAGCGGACTCAGTGGCTAACAAATGGAAGGGTTTCCATTTAACGGATATGTGGAAACAAGTGAAGCAGTGGGTTCATCATCATGGGTGGGGTGGATTATTGCATTTGCGATCCACTGCTGTGTGGCAGATCAAGTGAACAGATAATACAGTCAACAAACATCAGAAAGAGGATTTAGCAACAGCATGCTTTGTCAGATTGATTGACAGAATTGTTTATAAATGTTTTAAAGGCAGATGGAGGCTGCAGTAAACAAGGCGGATTTTTTTGGATTTATTTCAATGAAAGGCAAAAAAAATGAAAAGACAACTGCCCTGGGTGGGGGCAGTTGCCTTTTAAACTGGGCGATAGGTATGGGGAGGTATTGAGGGATTGGGCATTTGGGGGATGAGGAAGGGATTTGGTTGGCTGGCTCAGAGGGGGGCAGAAGGTGGCTCCTGATTCCAGCAAAAGCTTAGAAAATTTTTGCAAAATTTCCAAATTCTTGGGGCCAAGCCAAGTCGATATTCCTGATCTGGGTCTGGGTGACTCAAGTTGGCCTGTTTGCATGGCTTGGGAAGTCTGGATTTGTCCTGGGAGACAGGGGTCCATAAATCAGATTACTTGCAATTTGAGCCAGTCCCTCGATTGGGATATTTGTGCAATCTGAACTCCCTGGATCCATTTTGGAACATTGGGGCTGATGAACCAAGTCATTTGGGGCTAGGTTTGCAATCCAAGCTGTTTTTGACTCTGGCTTCTGAAGCAGATTAGTACAAACCAGCTCCCCAGTCCAGAAATGACTGGGTGGGCTCCAATATTGGGAATCGCCACATTCCCAAATTTTGGCCATGGCTTGCCTGGGGGTGGGTGGGTCCAGGGCCCTCTCCATGCCCCCTGATGTGTGCCATCTCCCTGCAGACCCCTTCTATCAACCTTACCAGGATTGAAGAGGGGGAAGAGGTGGAAGTGGGATGGCTTTGGGTAGGAAAGCCATCACTGAGCGCTCATCTATCACATGGGTGAGGTCACCAGCTGTGACAGAGGGTCCACTGGAGCCTTGAGGCCCCTCTTCATCTGGAGGGGGTGCTGAACCCTATCCAGTTGCAAGGGCTGGCCCCCTAAGACTTACACTACCCTTTCCTTTTTTGACTGGGAGGATCCCACCCCTGGGGACATGGAGCAAAGCATAGTTCCTTGTGGTTCTCTGGTAACTCTATGGCCAGAATGGCCACGATCTTCTGAGGAGGGTGGGGTGCAGTCAGGTGGGAGGCGTGAAATTCTTCTATCAGGTCCTTGCAGTTCAATCAATTGCGCGCGTTCACCCAGCTGTTATCATATGAGGGGTAACATTTCCAGGTGACCAAGTACTGAATGGATCAGCAGGACCTTTGGGAAGCTACAATAGTCTTTACCTCCACTTCCTGGGATTCTCAATGATGATTGGCTCGGGGGATGTTGGCCTTTTCCCCTTAAAGGGGGTTGGAAGGGAGGTGTGGAAGACATTGTGCTGCTTCCAGTGCGTGGGCAGTCTCAGGCAGTAGGATCCATTGCCTAAATCATTCTTGACCTCAAAGGGACCTGAGCATTTAGCTGCGAACTTGCAGGTGGTGGCTTTCATGGAAAGGTTGCAGATATCTAACATGACAAGGGGAACCAACCATGATCCCATGCCCCAGAATATGCTTCTGATCAACGAACTTCTTGTAGTCCTCGATGGACTTTGTCAAGTGTTCTCAAACCAGGTTGCGCATCTTGTGGAGAGAGATTATGCAATCCTTGGCAGCTGGAACTGCCGAGGAGAGTCGGGGACCAATATGGAAAGAGGGGTTATACCCAGAGTGGCCTTAAAGGGAGAGAAGCTGGTTGAGGAATGGAGGGAGTTGTTGTATGCAAACTGTTCTAGGGTTAGGTCCTTGGCCCAGGTGTCTTGTGAGGCTGTCACATAGCAGTGCAAGTACTGCTCCAGCACCTGGTTTACCCGCTCAGTCTTCCCATCAGACTGGGAGTGGTAGGCAGTGGATCTACAGGGCTTGATGCGAAGGAAGGTCAACAACTCTTCCCAGAACTGGGCCGTGAACTGGGGTCCCCTGTCACTCACTATCTCCTCGGGGAGACCAAACATGGTAAAGATATGGGTGACAAATTAATTTGCAGTCTCCACCGCAGTAATAGAAGAGAGGCAGGGGATGAAGAGTGACAACTTAGTAAATTGGTCCACAACTACCATTATCGCATCAGAACCACAGGAGGGTGGGAGCTCCATGATGAAATCCACTGAGACTGAGGTCCATGGCCCCTCAGCCTGCTGCAGGGGGCGTAACAGTCCCTCTTTCCAGAACTATCCAATTTTGCCTGGGTGCAGGTGACATAATGAGAGATCCAATCGGTAATGTCCTTTGAGGACCCAGGCCAATTATAGGTTCTCTTTAGGATATATACACATTTTTTGATACTGGGGTGGCCAATGGTTTGGGGGATGTGGTGTTCCTCAATGACACAGCTGCATAGGGAAGGAGGAACCCAAACCTGATCATGGAACCAGATTGTTCCATCCTCCAAGATATATGGAGTTCTCTTGTGGTGCATGGACTCCAAGTCAGCCAGAAGCTCAATTCCTTCAGGGCAGCAGGTTTGAGAAACGAGGACATGTGGGAGGAGCGGAGTGGCAGGGTCTACATCAGCAAAAGATACAGCAGGGTGAGCCAATGAGAGAATTTGGGAGGGGGGCACTACCATCATAAGGTCTAGTGGGCCCTCCTCCCCATTGGGGAACAGGGAGGAGTTATGGCTGCGCATGTCTGGCAAGACGTTCAGTGGGCCTTTGATGAATTTGTACTCAAAATGGAATTCACAGAAGCCTTGATACGTGCGAGTTTTCCAGTGGCATAGCTTTTGAGGTTTGCAGTAGTAGAGAATGGCCTTATGGTCCGTCCAAATGGTAATTTCTTGCAGGGCGCCCTGCAGGAGATATTGCCAGTGGTGAGTGACCACACCACCGCCGCTAGCTCCTTATCATATATTGGCCATGCTTGCTATTTTGCGGTAAACTTTCAGGAGTAGTAGGCCACCAGGTGCTCACTGTCAAGAGAGTGTATGTAAATCTCTTGTTCCCAGCAAGGTGATGTGGGATGCAAACCCACATTGCTAGGGAACTAGCCGTTAGGAGAATGGGAAGGAAGGCACCTCGAACTGTGCCTGTGCAAAAGGCACCCCAGGCAAGGGTGTAAAGCGCAACATAAAGTACAAAGTAAGTCAGGAATATCACCGCTTGAGTGGACCCCAAAGGGGAGTCCATAATCAAGTGTAACTTGGTGTCAGGGGTCTTGGGTGCCTCGATCTGGAGGGGACCTGGGCGACCCAAGGGGGCACCTGGGATTTTTGTAAATTGCAATAAAAGGTAGTGGCCCACATAGTTGGAGACCTCCCCAAAGAGGTCCACCACCAAGTTTGCCCAAGGGACCATTGGTAAAAAACGTAAAATAACGGGTAAATTTATTAAAGAAAGTCAACAAATGAGGAAAGTTGGTCACAAAAAACCATATTTAAAGTGGTCCAGGGAAATTCAGGTTCTGCGGAGGTGCACCCAAGCCTTGACGCTCCTATAAACAGACACTTTCATCCGTTTTTGTAAAATACACCAAAGGTGCCTTCACTCGAGTAATTGATTGGAGATGGTTTTTACCCTAACTTAAAATTTCATAACTCGAATGGGCTTCAAACTCCCTGCTCTCTGATTAACTGAATTGAACCGTCTTCGTTTAGAATGTAAATCGTTCATTTTTAGTGCCTGGGCCGAGATAAGAGGCTGGGCGTTTTGCACCCCATTAATATCAACTTGGGCATGCTTGGCTTGCACCCAGCGTTGATCTAAGGTGTGTTTCAGGTCAGGAAGAGCCTGAAGTTTCACCTTCTGGGCCTCCTGTCGCCCAGCCTTATCTCTAGCATCAGTTCCTACTATAATGTCATCCAACCATGAAAATCACCTCCCTCATGCTCCTGCAACAGCACAGCACCTACTGCTACTGATGAGGCATCGCAGGCTACTATGAAGGGCCAGGATGTGTCAGCATGCCACAGGACAGGGGATGTGACAAACACCTCCTTGATATCCTCAAAGGCCTTCTGACACTTGGGGGACCATTTAAAGGGGGCGTTCTTCCCAGTGAGGGGGTGCAAGGGTGCTGCCAGTTGGGCAAGAGCGGGGGAAAATTTCCTCAAAAAGGTGACAGTGCTAAGAAAGCTGCAAAGCTGTCTCTGAGTGGTTGGGGTAGGCCAATACTGAATGGCCTCCCTCTTGCAGGGGGGAACGGAATACCCATCCTTCAGGACAAGATTCCCTAGTAAGGTGACCTCATCCTGAAGAACTCGCATTTGGAGGGCTTAACGAATAGCCCTGCCATGTGGAGGGCTGCCACTACCACTTCGAGGTCCCTGTCATGTTGTTTGGGGGTGGGGGAATGGACCAGAATGTCGTCAATATAGGCCACCACAAAATAGAAATGCAAGTCCCCCAAAACATCATTAATGAGGTGTTGGAAGGTGGCTGGCGCATTCTTCAAGCCAAACGGCATCACCCCTGAACTGGAAAAGCCTCCGGCGAGTGCGGATAGCCATGAGCCACTACTGTCCCCTCGCCACCCTCACCTGATTGAAGGCATTTACCAGGTCCAATTTTGA
This sequence comes from Massospora cicadina, assembly GCA_022478985.1. Taxonomy (NCBI): domain Eukaryota; kingdom Fungi; phylum Entomophthoromycota; class Entomophthoromycetes; order Entomophthorales; family Entomophthoraceae; genus Massospora; species Massospora cicadina. The sequence continues at coordinate 22,887 of JAKSZP010012494.1, forward strand.
GAAGACGCAAGACTTGGCAATGGCCTGTGAGATGCTTTGCCCTAAGGGTAAGGGGTACAGGTCAGGGATGGTGATGTTGTTGAGGTGTCCATAGTTGACGCATGGGCGCAGGGACCCATCTGCTTTCCTGGTGAAAACTATGGGGGAGGTGATCAGAAATGACTTCTTGATGAGCCACCCCTTCTCTAGCATGTCATCCAGCCAACTGCTGAGAGCCCTATTTTCTTCCTCTGTATAGGGGTAGAGGAAGCAGTTGATCTTGACTAGATCAACCGTCAGCTGGAACATTAAGTCAAACTCGGAGTGTGACAGGAGCTTGGATGCCAGGGAAATTTTGAGGATGGCCTTGTATGGGTCTAGGCAGGAGGGAAAGTCTGGAGGGAGATCAGCTAGGATGGGATCCGGTGGGGAAATGGAACCAAGGGATGTGCCCTGGGGAAGGGTCTTTATCAAGGGAATCTCACCACTCAACTTGAGGTTTCTGAACAACAAGGAGTTGGTTGCAAGATTGATATGAACTTGTTGGCGGCGCCACCAGCCCACCCCCAAAATTACAGGGTAGAGCAAGTCCTGTACTGCTGAAAAATGGTCGGTGAATCCAAAGTCATGAACTAAGAAGTGTAATGGACGTTGGATGCAGTGGGACATCATGAACTCGGATGAGACGCCCAGGATGGACAAAGCTTCCTCCTTTGTTAGGTCCAAGGACTGTGCAACGCCAAGGTCGATGAAGTTACCTGCCACTCCGGTTTCAATCAGGGCTTGTACTGTGATTACCCCTGACTCCGAGGGAAAGGAAATGGGAAACAAGAAGTATGCTTGGTCCTCTTTATTGGGGTGAGCTAGCAAAAGGGCACCTAAGGAGGGGCTATGACCCAACATCAGGAGAGACTGGCCTTGAACCACAGGGTGGGGTGCAGCTGATCCGAGGTCTCTACCACTTCCTTGTCCCACATGGTTAGATGAGGGTTAATATGCACACCCGCTCCACCCTCTTCAGGGGGGAGGTGGGTTCACCCTGGGTGACGATCTCATTACACTGAGAAGACTCCAAACACTGGGGAACAATCTCATCACACTGAGCAGACTCCAAACATGGGGGCCCAACGATCCAGCCTTCTGATCTGGGCTGGGGGCCGGCAGTACCATAGTCAAGGGTTCCCCTGGGGGGGGGGTTAACCGAGGCGGCCAATGAGGGGGAGCAAAGGGCAACTAGACCAGGGGAACGCTTCCCTTGGCCACACCCACTGGCAGGGGGAGGTACAGTATAGGGTGCCTTGGGGACGGGGACAGAACACGTGGGGTTGTGCCAGGGCCTGGCCTCAATTGCACGGGCCACAGAAAACGTGACTTATAAAGATCCAGGGAGAGGATCCTAAGCAGTATGGGCCACCGCAGTGGGGTCCAGGGCTGCGCAGAATGCGGAGACCACAATTTCTGACAGGGATGGGAACCGTCAGAGCCAGGACCACAAAGGCCTCAATCAGGGAGGGCAGGTCTGTGGCTGCCTGTCCCAAAGTAAACAAGCGGAGGAGGCGCGCTGGTCTTGACTCAGGGGCCTGGACCGATGAGGTGACCAACGCCAACAAGGGGGCGGGGTTGCTTGGCTTGGCTGCAGAGCGGAGCACTCCCCTGACCCAATGGTGGGCATCCCCATCCAGGGAGTCGAGGGGGGCCATGCTCTGCTGTGCATCAGAGGGAAGCGGGGACTTCCACCATCAGCTGTGAAGCGCACCTGGATCTCTGCCAGGATGCCCAGGATTTGATCTGCCACCTCGTCAGAAGGGACAGGGGGAACCACCAACCCTGTAGCATTTACTAAAGGGGTAGAGCTCTCCATTGGTGCTTGGAGGGGTGGACCAGTTCAGCTGAGCCTGGCAGCAGGCCCAGATGAACGAGGCCACCACCCAGCAGGAGAAGGCCAGGACACAAAGGGAAAGCACGCTCAGAGTGAGGGCGTAGGCCAGCGCATTGCCCATCCCGGCGAGGAGGGTGGATATGGTGAGATTAGAGGTCAGTTCATTATGTCATGGGTTCAGCTAAGAAGAACTAGAATGGGCTCCCAGTCAGAGTGCGCAAGCACACAGTGGAGGCCCCAGAATTCCAGAGGCATAGCAGTCCAGGTGACTAATAGAAGTGGGGATATACGGGAAATGTGAGGAAAGCAAAAATTCAGTAATGTACAAAGGCCCCCAAGGCAAACCAGATGGTTGCATTGGGGGCAACTGTGAGTCTTGTGGGGCAACCTCCAAGGGTGGTAGATGCAGGGAGGACAACGAATCCTCCAGAGTTCAAGGTTGCTGGCCTTTAGATTCAGATAGGGGGCTTGCACATCAGCGGGAGATGGCACAGAGGCTGCCATGTTATTGGAAATATGGGTAGAGGCATGGTAAACCCCATGAGAGGGGCTGAGACCAAGCTTCCCCTGGAGGGGCGCTCCAGGTCCCGCTGGTGGGCTGGACCTGCATGGCAGGGGTGGCTATGGAAGCCAAACCCTTGTGTGGTGGTCCAGGGATGCCTTGGGGCTGCTCCAACTGGGGAGCAGTTTCAGCGGACTTGGTGACCAAACGAATGGAAGGGTCTCCTTTAATGGACACATGGAAACAAACGAAGCAGCAGGTTTGTCATTGAGGGTGGGGCGGATTATCATGTTTGCAATCCGCTGCTGTGTGGCGGGTTTGAGTGACTGGATAATCCAGTCAGCAAACATTAAAAAGAGGATTTTGGTGACAGAACGCTTTTTCAGATTGATTAACGGATCTGTTTATAATCTTTAAAGGCAGACGGAGGCCACAGTAAACTAGGTGGATTTTTTCAAATTTATTTCAACAAAAGGCAAAAAGAATGAACTGACAACTGCCCTCAGTGGGGCAGTTGCCTTTTAAACTGGGTGATAGGCATGTGGAGGTATTGAGGGACTAGGCATTTGAGGGATGGGGAAAAATTTGGTTGGCTGGCTCAGAGGGGGCAGAAGGCGGCTCCTGATTTCAGCAAAAGCTTAGAAAATTTTTGCAAGATTTTCCAAATTCTTGGGGCCAAGCCAAGTCGATACTCCCAATCTGGGTCTGGGTGACTCAAGTCAGCCTGTTTGCATGGTTTGGGCGGTCCATATTTGTCCTGGGAGGCAGGGGTCCATGGATCAGATTACTTACAATTTAAGACAGTCCCTCGATTAGCTATTTGTGAAATCCAAACTCCCTGGATCCATTTTGGAACGTTGGGGCCAATGAACTGAGTCGCTTGGATCTGGGTTTGCGATCTGAGCTGCATTTGACTCTTGCTTCCGAAGCAGACCAGTCTGAACTAGCTCCCCCAGTCCAGAAATGACTGGGTGGGCTCCAATATTGGGAATTGCCATTTTCCCAAATGTTGGCCATGGCTTGCCTGGGGGTGGGTGGGTCCAGAGCCCTCTCCATGCCCCCTGATGTGTGCCATCTCCCTGCAGACCCCTTCTATCAACCTTACCATGATTGAAGAGGAGGGAAGAGGTGGAAGTGGGATGGCTTTGGGTAGGAAAGCCGTCACTGAGCGCTCATCATTCACTTGGGCGAGGTCGCTCAGCTGTGACAGAGGGTCCACTGGAGTCTTGGGGCCCTTGTTTTTCCGGAAGGGGTGCTGAACCCTATCCAGTTGCAAGGGCTGGTCCCCAAGACTTACAGGTAGATTCAGCTAGGCATTATCCAATCTGCATAGGTTTGATATTAATTGATGTGTTTATTAAGGTTAAAAGGGTTGATGGCTACTGTTTGAAATAACACCAGAAAGTGTCTTCTTGAATGAGTTACATATAGGAAATTTATAAACTTAACTAAAAAGGTAGGAGTGGAGAGGGTGGGTAGATGTAAGTGATCCCCAAGGGGAAATTTTTGCTTCAGAGCTCATCAGCTACATAGGAGAGGAAAACATATTGGGACATAAAGGAAACTTGGTTTATTGGGGCCCTTTTTAATATGAAATGGTACAGGGCACAGTTAAGGTGGACGGATTGAACCTCAGGATTTACAACTGGCTGACAAAAAATGAAGCACTTATATAATTGTTTGAGTTATATTGTGAAATAGATTATGGTCTAAGATTTAAAGGTCAGTCAAACTTGCACTCAAAATAAATTGACTTGTTAAAAGAGTTTGAAAGCAAAGACCCTATCCACCCAAGAAAATGACTTTATGAGAATCCAATTTAAAAGATCTTCATTGCGCTTGCAAATTTTTTTTGCTGTGAATCTTAAACCTCAATGGCCTGTAGTCATATGTTTTCAGTGAGCAATTACTAATGCTATGACATCCTATGCTTCTCTTCCTAATTTACAGCTCCATATGAATAGTTAAGGATAGCTTTCACAAGCATCCTGGGTATCAAGGAACCTCTCAACAAGATCCCAGATTACCTAACTTAAGAATGTACCAAACCTGATTTTGTTTCCCAAAAGTCCCCTTCTCTATAGCCTAAAGAAAAAGGGTTGGAGTAATGAAAATTTGCACTGAGTATTGATGAGGACAAAGTCCGTGGTAGAATAAGGTTATGAACAATCTCTGATGAGGCATTAAAAGTTCTATCAACATGAAGAAGTTTCAATATTCTGACAACCAACCCAAGCCTTTAAGCTATTATTTATGGACTATTGAACCAGCTTAAAAACTTATGATGAGTATGACGTCATGATAACTGAGATTTTAGATTGTAAATTGAATATCCTTGTTTAATTGTATATATTCGTTTTATGATTATCTCAAATTTTGGGGCTCAGTAGCTAAGATGGAAGTTTGGGGTTTCAAGCTAAAAATTCCGCTATACTCAATACAGTCTAATTTGTAAATGTTATATTAAAAATAAATAGTTTCTGGTAGTTCTTGCACCTGATATTCAACATAATTATAGATATGAGACTTTAGGGATATATTGTTTATTTATTTGGGGAAGGTCAACCAGGGGACGTAGACTTCCAATGTAATGATAATATAATAATATGAATTTTTAAATGTACACCCCAAAAGTGTTCATAGCCCCTTCTGTTGTCAGCCAGGACCGCCAGATTTAGGACAATGAGGGGAATCATGCCAACTTATACTTGGATGCAGAATGATTGAAGGAATGAGTCAATATTTAGAAGCCATATAAGGAAACAAGAATTTATTATCCTTATGTTGCTTGGGGTCATGTTTACAAACAAATAAGCCTCAAAATGTTCCAATATATGGTAGTTAAACGATTAATAACTTCATGGAGGGTGGGCGTTGTTCCTGTAAATAGTCCAATACTATAGTGTCGATTTTCCATAGTGCTATTGCTACTATTAATGCCCTTAGAGATGGATTAATAGTTGACTCCATGTTGATAGCAAACATATTTCAAGCTAAACTGAATGATTGTCCATTGCCTTGGCAGAATGGGCGCATGACCTCTTTCCAGATAGCTACTGATGGCGGACATTGTTCTAGGCGGTGTACTAGCCTTCCATATTGGCCACACATTGTGCATGAGGAGTGGGCGGCGTTTGATCGTTCTGTCATGTGGTACACTCTCCACATGCACCTCCATACATGTGCATGTATCATGGTCTGTAATAATTAATGGTGTGTGTATCTCCAGACCATTATATGGGTCTCCAGGCTGTATGGTATGTTCATTGTATCCAGGTAATCAATAATGTTAATGTTACTCAAGTTTCAGTTTATAATGTTTTTTGTAACTACTTGTCCATCGTATTCTTGTCTGTGAGTTATCCTTGGCCTTGGTGACTGGTCTGGTATCTTATGTGGATCTTTAATTCTGCTTTTCTCATGTCTAAAAGTTTTTGTTTGAATTGTACAAGAGTTCCATGCGGTACTGCAGAGGTTGGATGATATTCCAAATACCTAATCAACGAGTTTGAATAATTGGATTTCTTATTTGGAGCGCGTGTGCAAAATTTGATCTTGCTGCTTGGGCCCAATGTGAGTCTGGAAGGTCTAGACTAGTCACCTGGGCTATCCAGGATCCTAGTATATGGGTCGCTTGCTCTACATAATTAGTTAGCCCCATACCTCCATTCTTCCCAGGGCCAAGTAAAATTTCAAGGCGCACAGGGGCTTTATGGTCAGACTAAAGTCATCCGTGTATTAAGGCATATATTGTGTTAAAAAAGGACGATGAAAGAGCGATTGCATGTGCCATAAACCAGATGATTGATAATATCATGGAGTTGGCTATCACAACTCGTCAAGTTAGACCTGTTTGATGTCCATGCAAGGAGGTAATTCGTTTTGTTATTTTATCTAGATGATTCTCCATCATAGTGTTGGCGTACCCTCCTGCCTCTAACCATAACCCCAAGTGGCGGACAGGTCCAGCTGCTGACTTGGTAGTAAAGGGAAGTTCTAGAAGGGTAATTAGTGATCTTTGCCTCCTAGGTCTGGTGAGGAGTCTTAAGGTTGTATTAGTCTGCTGACCCAAGGTGGATGGCGTCCAATGTGTTTAATATTTCCTCAGGGGTATAATTTCATTTTAAATCATTAAGTGCTGAGTTGCTGATGGATGAGTATTCTTATATTGATTTCTCAAGTATGAAAGCATCCTGGTTGCTGAATATATCACCACAAAGTCGTCAGTGAAAGTCATCATTTTGATCAGTGGTTGGCCTTGAACATTGATTTCATTGATGAGGGCATTTGTATTCCGGATTGGATGATCAATACTAAAATTATATATAGAGGGCCCAGAGTGTCCCCTTGTCTGAGTCCCCTCTTTAGAAAAACTAGGTAGTTAGAAAACCTGTTCCACTTACAGCCATGGTTGCTGGCTCTGTGAATAGCATCACTCAGTTTATAAGTCTATTTGGGAATTTGAATTTTTGAAGGCAGGTTCTGAGATAAGTCCAGTTCACCCTGTTGTATGTTTCTGTAGATCTAAAAACGAGTGATCCAGAGGCTTTAGATTGGCAGACATGTGCAACTGTGTGAATATTGTCCTATATGTATCTTCTGTGGACAAATCCATATTGGGATTTGGATATCACATCAGTTGCAATTTCCCCCAATCATATGGCTATAATTTTCGTGAATATTTTAGTGTTAGCATTAGTTAGGGAGATTAGGCACCAATTTGATAGGTTTAGTCTACTCCTGTTTTGAAGAGAGTGACTGTATATGCTTTCTGATCTCAAGGTAGAAGGTATGTTTCCATAATATACTCATTCATGGAAGCTAAAAGAATATTAGAAATACTATTAAAGTAATTATTTGAAAAATTCATAGGGAAGCCCATTAGGTCCAGGGCATTTCCCTTGTAGTGCACCGCACACCACTTCCCATAATTCCTCATGCAAAATAAAGTTAAACTAGATAATTGGTTTATGCTGTGGTGCCAATTGTGCATTAGCGAGGAATTTTTTGATTCTTGATGGTTTGACTGAGTCAGATTTATATAAATTTAGTGTAAAACCTGTGTACTTCAGTCGCAACCTCCTTGGGTGTTTCTTCTATGGATGTATCCAGTCATTGGACCTGTGTGCAGGCTACTGTGTCCTTTCAGGTGTAAAATCGATGGAAAACTTATTTTTGAACAAGTTTTTCCGTCTTTTAGGTTTTTTTTCTCTGTATTGAACACCAACGCAGTGTTGTTGTTCGCATTCAAGGCGTTTAAGAATGCACTGACTCCTCTTCCCATCTGCGTCCCCATCCAGGGCTGTATCCTGTGCATGGCAAAATGTTTTTCGTGTGATCAATTTCAGCAAAGTTTGATAAAGGATGGCCAAAGCTGCCCTGTATCTTCTGATTCTGTGTGTTTAATCTGGTGTATTGTTGATTTTTTAACATTTTCCCAGGTTATTAGTGGGTCAGACCAAAAAAGTGTTTAAAAATCCCGTGTTGAGGATATTTCCTCCACCCAGGAGTAAATCCAAGTCAGCTAATTTTCTGGGCGTATTCTGCACCACCTGGGTGCTTGGATAATTATTTATAATGGTGTTAAGGACAACAAAACAAGTTAGTGATTGAGGAATCAATTTTTGTAGTTTTGAATGTATAAATTTGGTGTTGGAGAATTAATGGTGTGAGTATTAGGTCTATTTATGACATAGAGATAAGATTAAAATTGTGCACATGTGGGCGTGTCATGTTCTGCAGAGGAGGCGATTGTTTAGGTAAAGAATCATAAAGTTCAAGGTGGCTTTAACACATGAAGTTCCACATGCCCTTTAAGTACTTCCTTTATGTGTGGCCATTAGTCAGTGTCTGGGTTAATCAAGAAGTTCTTGTCTCCCATGACAAAAGTGTTTTCTGGAAGATGGAGATGTGTCAAAGCTGAGAGAAACTCATGACGCTCCATTGCACAGTTTAGTGCATACATGCTGGCTATTGTGTGCACCTCTTTGTGCCATGAGAAGGGTATGGCTAGTGCACAGCAATACAAAAACAATTTTCATTATTAAGTTTAAAGTTTTTGGTTTGCATGTACTATCACCCCACAGTGTTGTGACTAAAATGATATTGTTAGAAGGAGCATTTTTCTCATGCCTCCTCCTTTCTCTGTGGACAGTGGGGCTCCTGAACCGCCAGGATGTTCACAGGGGAGTTGCGTAGGAGGCTCAACTTCTTGGCTGGGACGTTAAGCCTTGAGTCCCGCTAAGTTTAGCATCCTTATCTCTACTGAGAAGCCCAGTGTGCCTCAGGAGTGGTCAGCAGGGCCCTCATCCCTACTCCCTCGCCCTCTTTGCTCACTTTTGCATCCTTGCTGCAGGTGCCATAATGATGAATAGGCACTGATGTATATTCCACCCCCTTTACTAATGCCTTTTTGTTCTCTTCATGCCTTTGTTGGTTTTCAATTTATCATTGTGGTGCACTTGTGTGTTCTCATTGGGCATAGCTGTGTCTGACGCATTCAATTGATTATTTTCAATCCCATCTGGGGCTGTAATTAGTAACCTTAAGGGATATGACAAGTCTGGGACCATCTAGTGCTAAAAAAAGGGATATGCCAAGTCCTTATGCTAAAAAGTTGCTTATAAATTGGATTTTGACAAATCCTGTCTGTTTATATTCTTTGCTTGATTTTGTGGCATGTAATTTGGCTCATTGTTGCTAGTTCTTCCATGTCCTTCTGAATCTGTTCAGGCGAAATTGATGATTCCACTTAGGCCTTTGCCTTGGCTGTGGCCAACTTGTGAGCCTGTTTGGCCATTTTATGCTCTTTTGGGGAAGTTGGGTCAATAATTTTATTGTTTGAATTCTCCCCAGTTAAATTCTTGTGTGGTACCAGTGATTTTGGCATACTCTGAGTCATCTTCGCCCATTTGGCTCCTCACAGATTTCATTTCTCTTAAGTCTTATTTTATGGAACATGCATAAATCTTGTGCCCAAAGACCTAATAGTGGTTGCATATGGGTGGCGTAAACTTTACTGTTGAACAGAATAATTGGGTTTTTTCCCATCAATAATAATGGATGCAATATGGGGGGAATTTGTGAGATCCTCCGCTACCTCCAGGTTTGGGGAAATAATTGTCCTCCCTGTGCTAAGGGTTGGCATCAGCTGAAATCTTTGCATCTTTAATTGATAAGAAACTCCATAATATTCCAAGCCCTCCTAGGGATCATGTTTAATTATTGTGTGCGCCAGTGTTGTCAGAAGATAATTGAAATTATAAATATATCTCTAAATTTTATCCAACGTGTATGTTTGGTTGATACCAGATGTTGATTTTCAGGAAGTTTACCACTTCTCTGTCCTTTGCAGCTTTTTTGCTTCCTCCGCTGTCTCAAACCCAAGGTCCACCCAGCCACAGTGGGTAGTGTGGGTTGTCATGTACATAGCTTGCAGGAATAATTTTTGTTGGGCTTCGCCAAACTTTTCCCACATTACCAGTCCCTCTATGACCAAAAATACATGGATACCGTGTTCAACTGACAACAGAAGTTGAGAGTGGGACACTTCCATGCAACTGCAGTACTTTACTAGAAAATCCACAAAACTTGTAAGGTGCACCACCTTGGGGTTTTATTACTTATTTTAGTTTTTGTTGACTCCTGTGAGCTTGGTGCCTTTGGGCGGTGCAGATCTAGATCTGCTACTCTTTACTGCATTCACCCAATCCTGTTTTTGTTTATTAAACTTGCTTATCTCACCAGTTGTTGATTATAAAATTGTTCTATTTTATTTAGACTGCTTACAAATATGTGATAGTAGTTGAAAAGAAAAGTTTTTTAGAGCTTTATTGTAATAAGCTTAAAATATACATTATTCAATGTCAATGCAAATATGAAAATTACCGCTCACCACTCTGTTTGTGGTACTTGATAACCATAGTTATGATCTATCTAAGGTGACCTAATTTTATTATAATACACAGGTATTATTAACTTGACTGAATCTTAAAGATCTTTTCTAGGTTACCAATTCACGCTTACCTTCCAGTTCTCTATTTTGATGAATGCGCCTCCAAAAAGTGAATTTGAAATATGAAAGATGTTCAGTCAAGCTAACAAATGGAGTACCATTATAGATCCTCATGTGAATATGCTACCCCTGTTGACGCAAAGGAAGAGATGCCTATCTAGTTCCTCATCAAATTAATATACCACAAGTCTCAGTTCATTGTCAATACTCATGATATATTTAAAGCCAATTAGGGCATATTTTGGAATTACAAGAGGTAATATTTTTTTAAAATAAGCTTTGCCTTGCTCAGGTATATTTCATTTGGGTATAAGACCCATTTCCACCCTGGAAAAAATAGCTCCATTTTAGCCCATCATTTTTAAGGGTTCAATAGCTTTGTGTCTGGGTATTATTTATCAGTGCCATACTTAGTGCGCATTAATATAAGACCTTGAAAGATGTTGGCGCTATGTACCCTATCAAATCTACTACTGAACACAACATCAGAGCTGTCTTTACCTATACCCAACTTTCGCAACCAAATAGTTGTCAATAGTACTTTGACATTTGACTCACAAAGCCATAAGTTCTAAAAAATTATGGAGTGCTCCACTATTTGATACTTAGAATTATCTATTTATACAAATGAGGACTTATTTATAAATAGATTTAGAAAACAAAAAATATTTAAATATAAAACAGCTTATATCTGATGGCCTTTATAAACTCTTGAAATTTCTTAGCTTCTACACTAAACATGGAACAGAAGAAGGATGGAAGCCATAGAGTGGACATGTATCAATGCAAGCTAAATCTAACTAAAGATAAATAAAACTATCATCTGACTTTAATCAATTACCTCCTCATATTGCTTGCGGGCTCAAAGTTTTTTGGCGATGGGTCTAGCCTGTGGATAATGACAAATTAAACTAGCCATGAAGACCAGGCTATATGCGCTCTGATAGTCTAGGAATTAGTATTTGAACCCACTTAAATGCCATAATAGTTATGCAATGCCCTTGCTACCTTTCAACGAGCTATTAATGGGATTATTGATGATCTAAAGATGTTATGTATGTTGGCATATCTAGATGATATAGCCATTTATTGGCAAATCATAACGCCTATATTCAAACAGTTTTTACCAAGACTTTAAGCGACTATGTGGGACATCTCTAAATCTAAAGCTATCTATGTGATTTCTACAATCAATGGTTGGTGTTTTTGGTCCATAAGGTTAACCAAGAGGGACATTACTACTACCTGATAAGTTTATGGCTATACATAAGATTTAGCCACTACAGAGCCTAAATGACATTCTGGTCATTTTGGAATGGTAGTGTAAGGAGAGTGTCTATAACTCTCCTGTTCCCAGAGTGGTGGTGCATGGTGCACAGGATGAACGCCAGGAAACTAGTCATTCTTATCAAAGTTAATAGAGCCCCGCAGAGGGTGCTAGAGCTGCAACAACTTATATCAAGGATGTTTATCATTAGAGGAACTAACCAAAATGTAATCACATGGTGCTCAGAATGGTAGGTTATAGGCGCCCCAGGTTGGAGGGAACCTGGGAGGCCCAATGGGGCATGGGCAGATATATCTATTGTATTTAAACTTTATATGGTTAACCTTGCGTGAGACCTCCTTGAAGAGGTCCATGCACAGGATTGTCCAAGATAACATATGTAAAAAGGTATACTAACAAAGGGTTTTTTAATAGGGAAGTTGACCAATGGGAGAGATTGGTCTCAACATGAGTAGTTTAAGGGAACTTGGGAAAACAATCAAAGGAAGCAGGTCTAAGATGAGGTGCACCAATATGCGCACACTTTCATTGGGCAATAAACTTTACTTGGTAATCAACTGAACTTGGGTAATTGATTGTAGGAGCAGCTGACCCAAGCTGGAAATTTTAAAAACCAAATTGGTTTTGAGACCTTATTCACCTAAAAACCAAAGAAAACCGTTTTTGTCCATTACAAAGCTATTTCATTTTAATGCTCCTGCTTTTATACAAGGCCAAACTTCTCTTGCATCCTAAGGACCAACCTGGGCATACCTCGCCTTAACCCAGCGTTGATCTATGGTATGCTTGAGGTCAGGGAGTCCTGCCAACTTCACCTTCTTGGCCTCCTGACATGCAGCTTTATCCTTAACGTTGGTCCCAATTATATTGACATTTTTCAACTATGACATTACCCTCTCATCCTTTTAAGGCTTTTCAGGGTTTCACCAAATTTTCATATCTCTAAAAAATCTACTTCATCAATTCCACTGACATTATCAGAAGGAGCGAGCAATATATCACAATCTATCAAGGTTAATGATCAATCTGATCCTGATCAATTGATTGAAAATTTAAATTGTGCAGAGATTAATTCACTCTGATAGATTACAAGCAGTCAAGAAGCCTATAAATATTCCCTCTTTTTGATAATAAAAATTAGGTCGAATTATAACCTGTTTACTTAAATTAAAGTTAACGCCTTTTTGGAGAATCCGCCCAGTATAACTTCGAGATTAAACCTGCCCTATTGGAAGTGTAATCCAAAACTTTCAGACTGGTGCTCACTACAGGGGCACTCTGAGTTATGCGCCAGTGACAACGTCTATCACTACTTTGGATTCTCAATTTTTGCCTGATGAAGCTCAAGACTAAGAGCAGGGCAGCATTTTACGATGGGTACGTTCAACTGGAGCCCAAATCCCAAGATCACCCTCCACATTGGAATTTTGGGCCAACTTGGAATATTATGGTCCTAACTTAAGTTTTACCTCAGACTTTCAAATACCGCCTGAGGCTTTACAAAATATTACTAATCAATTTCTTGAAGGGGCCCTAATCCCTGGAATCCTTTCTACTCGATCTTGATCTAATGCTGTACCTTCTATTTTGTGGGAAGTGCTGCAAACCTCTCAAATGCCAGGAATTGGCCCCAAGCAATATTTGCACCAACTCGTACATCCTACCTTATACCATCTATTACCTGTAGTTGGAATGCACCACCAAGGGATGTTCAATTTACTAGAAGAACTCCAGTCCTTGAATAATTATATTTCCAAATTTATCAAGTCATCCTGAGTTTAGCCAAGATAATCGTGATGCTATCATTAGTAATTGGGCCTTCCTCAACAAAGTACATCAGCAGTTCATTCAGCTCAATTATGAAATGTCCAATTTTGTTGATGTACAGTTCCCTAAGAAAGTTCAGGAGATTCAGAGAGAATGGAGAGAGGGTATTACCCAACTCTCTGAGCGTAGTAAATCAATGGAGGAGGAAATTAGAACCCGTCTCTTCCAATTGGAACAAATGTATAGAGGAATTCAGTTCTGGGTTAATGAAGTAGAGAAAGCCTCTGGAAATAAAGGGTCCTCCTGGGGTTGAAAGACCTCGTGGGCCACCTGGGGGTGTAGGACCACGTGGACCTCCCAGAGCTGATGGGCCCTGAGGACCCCCAGGTGCAGATGGATCTCAGGGACCTCCAGGCGCCGATGGGCACTCAGGATCTTACCAGCAAATTGACTCTCTTGAACATGATGAACCACTTGCGTGAACAGTTCTCTAAATTGGCCAAAGAGTGTAACCTAACCCTGATGGGGTACCAATCAATACCCTCTTGTCGTTTCAGTCATTATCTAATGAATTGATCAATCTGGGAAAATGGGCCAAGGACACCAATATCTTACTACATGATTGTGAATCAAAAGGGGAACTGCTCCAAGCGAAAATTGAGACATTGGAACTCAAGTACAATGCTCAGCAAGAACAGATTTTTGAGCTATCCCGCCAATTAGATGAGAAAGTAGGGCATGCTGATCTGAACCATCAGATTAGCGAAGTTTGTACTGAAGATGCTGGTCCTTATCCTCAATTTTCTTCTCAAGTTTATGATTACACCTCTTTTATTTCCACTAAATCAGAACAACCTGGAGTGCATGTTTTGACCACCAATGCTCCCATGAGTTTCATGCCAGTATTTAAGGGTAAATACTCCCCAGGGGAAGGCAGCATTATCTCCTTTCTCTATCTATATGAAAAGGCATTAAGTGAGGCCACGGATCACCAAAAGATGAATTACTTGCCTAATTGCCTTAATTGATTGGCTCAGAATATTATGGTTCCCCACTTAATGACTTGATCTACTTGGTCTCAGGTCAAAGAAGCGTTGATCAAAGAATTTGGGAGTGAGCAAAACTTATCCTCTCAGAAACAGGCTTTTATGGGTATACAGCCCCACCAAAATGAATCTATCAAAGACTTTGCTCATTGATTCTATCAGGAAGCTCAAACTCTAGTAGCCTGTGGTTGGTTAAACTTGGACAATGCAATTACCGCAGTTCTGTCAGCTCTTACTTCAAGGATTCAAATTAAAGCTTATCTAATCATTGTCAAAAAGAATTTCCAAAGCATTTTGGACATTAAGGAGGCCTCATTGTAATTGCCTCCTCAATTCTCCAAAAAACCCCAGGTTTATGAATCTCCTAGACCTAGTCGCCCCAAAGTCTACGCCATGCCTGAGAACACTAGGGCAATCCAGTGTAACTACTGTCATCGCTATTTCCATACTTAGGATCTTGGTTTTAAAAAGGAGCATATGAGAAGAAGAAAAGGGATAAGACCAATAAGATTCTCCACCTTGACAATGATATGAGTGCGCAGCAAGAGCATCAAAGTTTGATTGAGTGTAATAAAGACAAACATTCTTCTTATTCCTTGCCCTCCTTATTGGCATTATCCTCTCAGTTCAGAAGCACCATTACCTGTATTAAATTCTGAATGAATCAAGTCAATGCCAAAGCTATCATAGATACTGGATCCCTGGTGAATGTTATCTTGTCAAAATTGGTCAAATGGATCAAATTAACACCCAATATTTCTCATTATGAAGAATATGGCATGGCCGGGCCTCAGAGTACTTGGCCTATTGGAGCTTTTTCATATTTTCCCCTGAAAATTGGGAAATTAACCTTTACCATTCCAGCTATTATACTTGATAATTTGAGTTATGACCTACTTTTGGGGGCTCAATTTTTACGAGAATTTGATTAGATTATCAATTAACCTGACTTGTCATTGTCTCTCTTGGGGTATAGAGTTCCCTTACTTTTATCTGATCATGCTTCCACCCAATGTTGGTTATGTCTGGTAGAAGGAACCGTTAGTCTTATTTTCTTCAATATCATGTTGGGGATTCTCACATAAAATTACTTTCTGCATCGGCGGATATTGAAGAGGGGATGTCTATTTTCTCCCCCTAAAGATTAGTTATTCCGCGAAAATCACAAGTAATTAACACTTCTTTGCATTTTTCGATTCCCAAGGGACATTGTTACAAGTCCAAGGCACTGTCAATCCTTCTGCTAAAGAGCTCTTGCCTTGTCCTGGAGTATTGGATTATGCTTATTAAGGATCATTGTCTGTATTACTGGCGAACCTTACCAATGAGCCAAAACTGGTAGATTGAGAGCATTCAATTGCTTTTGTCAAATTACTGCCCTTATCTCATGTCTATAATGTTAAACCCTTCAGGAGTCTACAAGACTTTGGATTAAAATGATCAGGAAATCCTTACTTTGGGTCCTGCTATTGGAAAACACCTCTCTAGTGAACAGGAGAAACAAGTAATTCAATTGTTAGATGAATATTCTGACATCTTTTCTAAGCATACTTACGATTTTGGGAAGATGAAAGGAGTATTGCACACTGTTGAAACTGGTGATCACCTTCCTATTTGTGTGAAGCGTTATCGTAAATCTAAAGTAGAAGAAGCCCAGGTTACCAAAGAATTGCATCAATTGTTGGAGGCTGAGTTATTGATAACCTCCAATAGTCCTTGGACATCTCCATTATTATTGGTTAAGAAGAAAAATGGTTCTCATCGAGTCATGATGGATTATTGTCAATTAAATGCCATCACTTGACGGGACTGTTATCCCTTACCTAAGATTGATGATTCTCTTAGGTTGTTGGCTGAATCCACCTATTTTTCAGCCATGAACTTAGCCAGTGGATACTGGCAAATAGAGTTATCACCAGAAAATTGTGCCAAGTGTGCCCTGATATCAAGTGAAGGGTTGTTTAAACCAACTCATATGCCTCAAGGACTAAGCAATGCCCCAGCAACCCTCCAAAGGGCCATGGACAGTATGCTACGGGATCTAAAGCTTACTTGTGTTCTGGTATACCTTGACAATATTACCATGTTCTCCAAAACTGTTAGGAGAGTGTCTATAACTCTCCAGTTCCCAGCGGGGCAGTGCTTGGTGCACAAGACCAACGCCAGGGAACTAGCTGTTAAAATAAAATTAATTATTGCCCAGAAGAGGGTGCTTGAGCAATAATAATTTAAGCAGAGAAATGCTAGAATTAACCAGCCAAAAACGTTGCGGTGCACACTGGAAAAAGGGGTAAATGACCCAGGTTGGAGGGTACCTGAGCAGACAAATGGTGTACGAGGTGAGATTTGGATTTTGTTTAGGGTGGCAAGGTTAATGAAGTGTAAGACCTCCTTGGAGAGGTTTGCAAACAGGGTTGTTAAAAAAAGCATATAATAAAACGGTATATGGGGTAAAGGTTTATTTGGGAAGTCGACCAACAAGAAATATTGGTCAGGGGAAAAAGTATTTAAACTCAGATGGGGAAATTGGGGCTATGCCGCAGTGGGCCCAAGCAGCGACTCACCAATAGGGCGATACTTCCATTCAATTTAGTACAATAGACTGAAACCAACCTCACTCGAGTTATTGACTGAAGTTGTATTCGACCTGAGCTCATTATCTCATAGCAGGAATGGGTTTTGAACCCTTATTCTGAAACTAAGCGAACCAAACCATCCACCTTAATTTGGTAGATAGTTCGTTTTAATGCTTGGGCAGACATCAGGGGCTGGGCATTTGGCGCACCACTGGTCCCAACCTGGGCATATTTTGCCCAGACCAAGCGTTGGTTCAGGGTGTTCTTCAGGTTAGGAAGGGCCTGCAACCTCACCTTCTGGGCCTCCAGACGCTCAGCCTTGTCTTTGGGGTTAACCCCCACTATTATGTCATGTTCACATGACAAAAACTTTTACTGAGCATTTAGACCATCCAAAAGAAGTGTTCAGCCGAATTTGGGGCTCTTCTTTAAAACTCAAACCCTCCACATGCTCATTCTTTCAAAACGAAATGGTCTTTTTAGGACATCAGGTTTTGGCTAAAGGGATTTGACCCCTCTCAGACAAAGTTCAAGCCATCCAATGAATGCCTCCTCCCTCTTCTTTACGGGATATTCAAGTCTTTCTTGGCATGGTTGGGTATTACTGGTAATTTACTCCCAACTTTTCTGATATGGTTGAACCCTTATTTCACCTGTTGCAATAAGGAGTGTTTTTCGAGTGGGGGTCAGCTCAAGAAAAGTCATTAAATTCTCTGTGTACCGCCTTGATCAAGGCACCTGTTCTAATTCATACCCAATTTGATAAGCCTTTATTTTTACATACTGATGCGAGCAATGTTGCTATTGGGGCTATCTTATCTCAGTGTGATGAAGAGAATAATGATCATCCTGTTGCTTACTATAGCAAAACTTTGTCGAAGGCCAAACAAAATTATAGTGTTACTAAGTGGGAATGTTTGGCAGTAATTCTAGCAATCAAGCACTTCCGCCCTTTCTTATATGGTAACCATTTCACAGTTATTACCGACCATTCCTCCTTACAATGGTTGCAGAATATGAAGGATCCTGATGGAAGATTGGCCCATTGGGCTTTAAGGTTGCAAAATTACAATTTCTCTAGTGTTTATCGCTCAGTGGCTCAGCACCAAGATGCCGATGGGCTGTCCCAACTGTCTATTCTAACCTTGGAACTATAAAAAGAAGAACTCTTATATAATCTTATTGGACGACCTGAGTTATGGGATTGAGAGATTTAAGAGGATTTAGCCTTTCTAAAATCAATTACCAAAGATACTATAATTCAAGATGGAGCTTTGTATAAGATAGTCAAATCCAAGTGGTTGCCCTTCCTACATCCCAACTCTAGATTTCACACTGTAATGGAAGGTCATGAACAAGTTGGTCATAGCGGCTTAAAGAAGACTCAAGAGTGGTTGAAGACTTAATACTACTAAAACATGACTGAGTTCATTTGAGAGACCCTCAACTCATACCTTATCTGCAAAAGTCATGGAACTACCAACCCTACATATCAACATCAAGTTATTCCCCCAACTAAGGCATTTGAGGTGGTCATCAATGATATTGTAGGTACTTTTCCTCGGGGATTGCATGGACATCAGTATATCATTATGACTGTCAACCATTTAACCAAATGGGTTGAGGCCATTTCCATTGCTACCCCTTTGGCTAAGACTACAGCGCTATTCTTATATCAGCATATCATTTCTCAACTTGGGTGTCCCAAGGTCCTTATGTCAGATAATGGGACTAATTTCACCTCACAACTTATACAGGAGCTATCCAAATTATTTAACACTATTCAGCGATTTGTTGTCCCATATAATACATACACAAATGAGGCTATTGAACGAGTTAATGGGACCCTGGTCTCAATTCTAAGAAAGATGGCCTCCACTGAACTGACTCAGTGAAATTTTTATTTGCCTAGTGCATTGTTTGCTTATTGGATAAGCTACCACCGTATTGTCAAGATGTCCCCATTTAAGTGTATATATGGGCGGGACCCTTCAGTCCTTTCTAGTGTTCAGACCATCCTTAAGGAAAGTATCCCAGGAAATTCCAATTTTATTATGAGGAATTTGGCTGATGAGATTATCCATCTTCAGGCTCAAGCAATGAATTGGATTGAAACAACCACATGAAAAGAGACTCAAAGGAGCAATTAACACAAATCTGTCTTACCTGAATATCAGTTTGGGGATTAAGTTATGTACTATTATTCTCATCCTGGTGGGCGGACTGAAAAGTTGTGAATTAATCAGTCTAGTCCCTATAGAGTTATATTTTGAAAAGGATTAGGGTATATGATTGTTCAATTTGATACTGGTATAGTGGTGATTCGTATTCATCCTAGGTTTTTAAGAAGTCATCCTCTGCCGTGATCAAATTTTGAGGGGGGAAGTGTCAGGATTTCACCAAATTCTCATATCTCCAAAAAAATCTACTTCATCAATTCCCCTGACATCATTGGAAGGAGCGAGCAATATATCACAATCTATCAAGGTTAATGATCAATCTAATCCTGATCAATTGATTGAAGATTTGATCATGTAGAGATTAATTCACTCTGATAGATTATGAGCAGTTAAAAAGCCTAGAATATTCCCTCTTTTTGATAATAAAAATTAGGTCGAATTATAACCTGTATTTTCAATTAAATTTAACGCCTTTTTGGAGAATCCGCCCAGTGTAACTTTGAGATTAAACCTGCCCCATTGGAAGCGTAAATCAAAACTTCCAGATGGCTCCACCCTCCCCTCTGGAGGCTTGCGCTAGGGAAAGTTCTTGTGGGATGGGGCAAACTTCATTAAAGCAACGGTTTGCTTTGAATGAGGTCTGGTGGCCAGGGGAAAACACTTGTGGAAAATATTAATCAAGTCTTGGGCATGTGCACAGTCATGCACTGGTACCCAGCTCTTTCTGCTGCGTCAAATCCCTTCCAGGATACCAGGTACTCAAGTCTTCTTGTTACTCTTTGGGAGGCTACTATTTCCTCCACTTCCCACTCTGGCACCTCATTCATGAGATAAGCTTCAGGAGTCTCTGGTGGGTGGCCCTCAAACAACGTCAATTTGCTCTCATGAAAGACAGAAAAGATCCAAAATGAAGAGGGAAGATCCAACTGGTATGAGTCATGGCCCACTTTTTTAACAACGCAGGTAAGAACCAATCCTCATTAGTCCCAGCTTTTTTCATGGCTACTTGATAAGTATGTTATGAGAATCAAGCATTACGAGATCTCCTTCTTTGTATGCTGGACCCACTCATTGCTCACCATCAGCGTTCTCCTTATATACTTGCATTGACGCCTCTAAACTCGTGGAAACCCCCTGGTGTACTTTCTTGATAGTATTGAAAAAGTCCACCACCACTTTTACTTTAAATCAACAGCTGGGCTCCATGTTAAAGGTAGGGGTAAAACCATGGTTGGCAAAAATGGGAACAACTGATTGAAGAATGCTTATGTTTTTGTAGCTAAAATGGGCCATAGGAAGGTGAGGAAAAAATCTGAATGATCTGCGGCAATATAACGCCGCAGAAA
>JAKSZP010012495.1:0-43350 GCA_022478985.1 Massospora cicadina
CCAAAGAAGGCCAGCTGCTAATGAGCTCCAGGACCCTCTTCCCTCATTTCAAGTATCTGACTTGGTCCTCTCTTACCACAACTGAATCACTCCAAGAAGTGAAAAGCTTGACTCTATTTGGGAAGGGCCCTTTTCAGTCACCTAAAAGCAAGGAGATAAATATTCTATCAAATCCCTTGCTTCTGGGATCATCATCAACCAAGTTCATGGGTGCTTCCTTCAGCCCTATTCTCCCCCCAATATTCTTGAGGGGGGCGATGTTGGACATTTGCCCTCCAGGCTGCAAAGTAAGTATGTTGGGGGGCAAACAGGGGAAAATTGGAGAAACATTGGACATTTAGCCTTTTCTGATAATACAACTATCAATTTTATTAATAAAAATGATTGCACCGGCCAAAAGACCCTGGCCAACTCTCAGTGGAACTCAATAAATTGGGGCCCTAAGTTTCTTACTAAAATTCCAAAAATCCTATGAGTTCGGGGGGTCAGAGCTTACTGAGCTCTTGGCCAAATTCCATTTTTATTGCAGAGGTTGCACCGCGGCGACCAGCCTTTTTTTAGGGTCAAATGGGGATTAATGGAGTGAGACTCTTTACCCACCCAGTGATTGGGTAAAATTGATGAAAGCCTTACTCATGGAGCCAAATTCCCTATTGTCAGCCCCTTTCAGCTGTTTCCTAAACTAACGCAAGTTTAAAACGACCTGATAGGTCCTTTTTGCATATTTCCTAATTTGGGATGTGCTAAGCAATTCAAACCTTGAACTCTAACATGCTAAGTATGAATTATCGATGAGAAAAGAGGGATCTTTCCTAAACCCCCACAGCTATCGATAAATAGGCTGGTCGGCGCGGTGCAACCTCTGCAACTATTTATGTAACCTTTTTATTTTAAGTGGTTTTCTCCCTCAGTTGTTGGATTTTTAGGCTTATAAGCACCAGCAAGCTAAAAATTTCCAAAAGTCCAAAACCAATAGACACATTCATCAATGAATGTCCCAGTATTGGAAATACTCTGAAGCAAACTCTAAAACTCTGGATTCTTCCCATATTCGCTTAGTAAACCCTAATGATTCTTACTACTCTGAGTGCACTTATGTGGTATTCTGGTCAACAATGTCAGAATTGTAGCTTCTGTTGATAGTGGAGCACCTGTAAATATTATTTCCATGAAACTGGTTAAGAAATTGAAAATAGCTCCGGACATTGACCATCATCAAAACTATATGGGACCGCAGGCCTTAACAGCACTAAGAGTGAAGGAGCTTATAGCGCTTTGCCACTGCGATTTGTAGTTTTGATAGGGCATCACCCGCTATAGTGCTTCCAAACGCCAATTATGACATATTAATTGGAACTAGTTTTATAAGGACCTATGGGATCTCATGCAATTTTAAAGAAAACATCTTGACAATATTGGGCCAATCACTTCCAATTTATTACTCTTGCAACAATATGAAGCCCACAAGCCATTGTAGAAATTTTATCAATATATTTTATGCCAAAGGGATAAAATCAGTAGGATATATTCAGCGGGGGAATCAAAGCTGCCCCATGCTAACCTCCATAAACAAAAATCGAGGAATACCTCTACATGTGAATAAGGATGCGACAATAACTCCAGGCCATCAACTGGTTATGAGGACTGGGACCACACTGGATATTCCAGTAGGACTATATGGGGAGGTTGTATCCCCATGGCATCATTCTCAAATGGAACCTAGCGTGGCGCCTGGAAACTTATATCAGGGCATGTAGTTTGACATCTTACTAGCAAATTTGACCAGCCAAAACATTAAGGTCAAGAAATATCAAGTAGTCGCTTTTTTGCATCTGTTTCCTAGGGACAAATTAAATCAGCTGTCAAATTTGGTGACTTATCTGAGTTCAGCTTACTGACCAAAACCCTTGGGGCACATACTGTAATATCTTGAGAATCATTTACCAGATTATCAGAACAACAGAAGGATGAAGCACTAGAGTTGTTTGAACAATACTCCGAACTTTTCGCCAAAGATGACCAAGACTTAGGTTGTGCAAAAGGAGTACAGCATTCTGTTGATACTGGGGACCATATGCCTATTAGAATGAGGCCAAATCGTGCCCCAGGGCCAGTGACAAAATAGTCGGTGAAGAGTTAGACAAATTGTTGAAAAGTGGAATGATAGTGCCATCCAAAAACTCATGGGCCAGCCCTGTTTTAATCGTAAAGAAAAAAAGATGGCAGCAATCATGTTGTAATTAATTATTGATGCCTCAATGCCATTACAAAAAAGATTCATATCCATTACCCAGAATTGATGATGCTCTGGACCATCTGGGAGGGGCGAAGTACTTTACTGCAATGGACCTCATCTCAGGATATTGGCAAATTGAGCTGCCACCAGAGGAGCAGGAAAAGTGTGCGATGATTGCTGCTCAAGGGCTTTTTCAACTGACATGCATGCCCCAGGGGCTGTGTAATGCACCTTACAACCTTTCAGAATGCAATGGACACAATTTTGGGAGACCTTAAATTGTCCTGCGTTCTGGTGTACCTGGATGACATCAATGTCTTTTCACAAACGTTTTCTGAACATCTGGAGCACCTTGAACAAGTGTTCGACTGGCTGTTGAAAGCCAATCTGAAGATAAAACCTAGAAAATGCCAATTCTTTAGGGAACAATTGGAATACTTTGAGTTCATCATTGATTCCAAGGGCTTGTGGCCCCAGCCTCAAAAGGTGGAGGCGATTAACAATATGCAACCTACGATGAGTATGTGAGATGTTCAAGTGTTCTTAGGCATGGTAGGATACTATAAAAGATTTATAAAAGGGTTTGCAAAGATTGCTGAGCCTCTATTACACTTACTACAAGGAGGAGTTCATTTTTGCTGGGCAGAGGAATGCCAACAGCCTTTGAGGCTTTGAAAAACAAAATGAGCTCAGCGCCTATACTCCAATATCCTGATTTCAGCAAGCCTTTTATCATACAAACTGACGCCTCATTGACGTCGATTGGTGGTGTGCTATCGCAGATTGGGGATGATGGCAAGGAGCATCTGGCCATTTATTGCAGCAGGATGCTGAATAAGCATGAGCATAGTTATAAGGTGACTGAAAGAGAATGTCTGGATGTCATCTATGCTTGTAAACAGTTTTGTGTTTACATTAATGGCACCAAGTTTCAAGTAGTAATGGATCACATCTCGTTAAGATGGCTCCACAATCTCAAGGAAACTGAAAGATGGTTAGCCAGCTGGGCTCTGAAATTACAAGCATACCATTATGAAATTATTCATAGAGCTGGAGTGGCCCATCAAAATGCACATGGACTATCGTGACTTCCTATTGTAGCTGTCCTGAGCAGTTTGGCCAATGAACTTCATGAAAAAATGATTACCCAAAAGTATGGAGATGAGCCACCTGAAGTTCAAAAAGCGATCAAAAAATCATTAATCAACACTGAATATTGAAATGGAGTTCTATACAAGCTTAAGCCCGATGGACAACATCAAATCTTTCCAAAACCTTCCAACCAAATGTAGATTATTACACAAGCACACAAGGCTGTCAGATATGGGAAGTGACCAAGATACTAGAATTAATTTGATTAAGTTACTATTAGGATTCCATGCAATTTGATAACCAAGACATGCTTGATAAATGTCATTCATGCCAAATCGCAAAAACTATGAAGTTGGATGTGAAATATTGATTGATCAACCCAACTGGGCTTGGTATACCGTGTCAATTGATGTAATTAGCCCTTTGCTATGAGTCCTATGCAACAAATACATAATTGTTGCTATTGACCATCTAATGAAATGGGTGGAAGCGAAAGCAATTCAAGACGTTGGGGCCCTAATTACTTCCAAGTTCATTATGGATAATATTATTTATAAGCACGGATGCCCCCAGAAGATCTTGATGGACAATGGCATGAATTTTACTGCCCAAATGGTACAACTTATAAATGAGTTGATATCCATCTAAGGAGTGTTGTCAACACCATACCATCCTGAGACTAATGGTATGGTAGAGCGAGTGAATGGTATTTTTGTCGGCATTTTACACAAAAACGCAGCCTTGGCGCCTTCACAATGGGCAACTTCAATTAGTGCGACCTTGTTTGCATACAATATCAGACACCACAGCAGCACAGGCCACTCTCCATTTTTGACTTTTATATGGTAGATAGCCTGATCTGCCTCCTTTATTATATTCAGTACTCAGTTCAACTGACACAATTAACCCAAATAACTATGTTGAGCAACTAGCGAAGACCTTAATCAAGCTGTAATCTGAAGCTTAAAAAAACACAATTAGTCAAAAAACTATTCAGAAGAGCTATGATGACGTAAATGAGCTATGGTGACTAAGTTCAAATAAAGGAACTTTAGTAGTATATTGTGACACTCATAGCGCAGGCTGCGCGCACAAGCTAGCCTCTCTTTTGGAAGGGTCCATTTATTATATTAGAGAAACCATCTGAAGATGTATATACCATTAAGGATCAAGGCTGCTGAGTTGTGAATTGAGTACACGCTAAGTTCCTTCATCCATATCATAAAGAATAATAATACAAAAAAAAAAAAAAAAATTAAAATTAATTAAAATTAATTAAAAATTTGGATATATTAGATATAAATATTTAATAAAAAAAGAAAAAAAATTTCAAGCCATAGAGTTTATTTATAGATTTGATGCCTCGCTGGCATTAAACTAGGTACCTCTTCTTCAGTAGGGGGAGGAGAGTGTGATCAAACTGGAGAAGCCTGCAACAGAATTGTAGAGATGCGGATTTCATACAAGTCCTGACTATTTAGACCCTGGCAGAGATGTGCCAAACCCAAGAAAGCTCAGCACCAGGCACGCTGGACCTGTCAGCTTAGGAAAGGCCAATGAACTAAAGGGAAAGTCCATTGGAAGGGACTTCAGAATTGGCGGGAAAGGTTTAACTTAGGAGTAAATGCCGCCAAAAGGAAGATACAATCGGCAAGAAGGCTCTCAAGGCAGGGGTAAACGGAAGGGAGGAACTCTTTTGCGCGAAACATTTGGGAACAGGCCTCATCAAATACCAAGCACATGTCAGGCACAGTATCAGTGGAAGCGACAAAGGAGGGAAGTGAACTCATGCACCCAAAAGAGCCATCTGGGGGAAATACTTCTTGGGAAGCCCCTTAGCTAAGCTTTTACAAAGGGCTTGGTATAAAACCAGGATGCACCAATCCTTTGTAATCTGTGTCTTGAGGCCCAACGCGATGTAAACATTGGTATGTACCAAAGCGGGTTCACACCAAAGCCTAGCAACTGAGTTAGCAAAAATAAGGGCCTGGTTGACCTCAAAAATATTGTATGTGGCAACCTCAGGACTGGTTGCAAGTGTAGGTGACAAGTAGGCTTTCACAAGCTCTGACATCAAATTGAGCTCAAGACCCAACAAAGCCACACTGCCCATGCGCAAGGAGTTAGCAAGATTCTTTGAAGCAAAGATGCTAAATAGTGAAAACAAGAAGTCCGGAAGAAGATCCCCATTAGAAGCAAATTGATTTTGGATCAGGGTTTCTTTGGACTGAACGGCTTCAGAAGGCTAAAGAGATAAAGAATAAGTTGAGAGGGGATCCCGCTTGACCCATTGGGAAGTTTGACTGACTGTACCTGAAGCCACGGGGGCTTGTTCAATATTATTGATTGGTGTTATTGCAGCAGGATGCAAAACCAAACTCTCTATTACTGTGGAGGCGTAGCTGGTTGACCCAGCTTGATGAACCATGGGCAACACACCCAAGTTGACCATAGCGCACTGCATGGATTTGCTTAGCCTTAGGAAGGCTCATCTGTCCAAGGTGGAAAGGCTATCAAGATAACATTTGTACTTTGAGGATCACAAAAACTTAGACATTTGTGACCCAAGAAAAAGGGTACCCACTGCTTATATCCATTCAAGGTGGGGGAAGTGTTGAGTAATTGACTGGACCTAATCTTCAGATATTTGATAGGGACATGATAATGTTAGCATTCTTAAACTTATTATGGATCATATCAGATATCAGCGATTATAGATCAGGTATATTCTATGCTTATGCAAAGCTTAGGATCCGCGGCCTAGCGATTTCACTTAATAATATTTGACTATGATGACATGGGCTCTAGGGCTTTGTTGGTTAGGTCAGACTTAAATTAAGTTTTGACTTAATGACTCGAGCACGTGGGCTTTGTTAGTCTATGTCAAAATTAGCTTTTAATGTCAATCAAGTTTTTAATTGAATTAATTACTAATTAGTGATCTGAATCGCCTTGGTATGTGCTGCCAATTACATGTGAAAGAGAATCAGTTCAGCTATTTGCAGATGCGTCCAAAATGCCAACTTGAGAATGATGATCGTGTTTACACTGACCCTGAGGCTGAGCATGATGCCCTGAGTTGAAGTATTTGTAGACATTCTTACAAACATTTAACGTGGCCAAGTGCCATTGAAAATGAGACGTCATGGGTAAGATGTGGCGAACATCAAACCCTATGAATAACCTTCAAGTTGATGCTAATAAAGACCATTCAACTACTACAACTAGTTTATAATTTAACTTATAAACTTTTTGCGTTTAGTACTTTACTTTGTATTAATCAAGAAATTACTTGGGATCAGTAAGTTCAGGGCGGTGTGCCATTGTCCAAATAATGACAGGGAATATGAATTTAAGTTCTGGCAAGAAGTTATATCTTAAATTTTAGTCACCATCCAGTCTATTGTCATCATACAATAGATGCATGAAACTCCATCCCACATTTGAAGAAGGACCAGCCCTCCAGAGAACCAAATTCAACACCTGGGCTGACGTAAGGGGTGGGGCGTTAGGCACCTCACTAGTACCAACCTGGGCATATTTTTCTTGTACCCAGCGTTGGTCTAGTGTGTGCCTAAGGTCAGGGAGGGCCTGAAGCTTCACCTTCTGGGCCTCCTGGTGGCCAGCCTTATACTTGGGGCTGGTCCCCACTATGATGTCATTTGCCCATGACAGATATCTAGATAAATTTTTAAGCACTATTTAATATAAGGTACATTGATACAAAGTTTTCTCAACAGATTTATAAATGGCAAAAACTAATGAAACTTTGATCATTCCATTATAAATAACCTAAACCACCTCCAATTAAAAATTTAATAACTATTGTGGAATTACAGCAAGGTTTTAGCTCGCTGGTGCTGGTACAGCCATATTTCACAAAAATATATAAAACTTAAAAGATACTTTTACAACTAAAAGTAAAGGTTGGGTTTCCACCAGATAAAGCGGGAACCAGATAAGAGTTTCTCAAAGCTTCCTCCCCTTCTTATATGGCTTCCTAGGCTGTTGGATGAGGTGTCACTTTAGGAATTTTTTATTTTTAGAAATTACTTTGTTTGGCCTATTTACAAATAAAGATGCGTGGAAGCTCCCCCAATTGGGTTGAGCACCACTTGTGGTAAAAAAGTAAAGTTTAGTTTTTAAGTTTACTATTTGGGGCATGTGATAGAAGAAAAAATGCATGCTTTGATATTAAAACTCAGTGTTTAAACTATTGCAAGTATTGAGGGTCAAAGGGTTTCAGTGTAGCGTTCAGAATAGCTTAGATTCACTCAAATTAGAAAATATGATATTCAACCCTATCAAGACTTGGGAAATTTGGGTTGCTTTGGCAAGACAACAGATGGGAAGGTAGTCTTGGTCAGAATGTACCTATGTGGTAATGATTTTATTTATTTCAACCAATCACCACTTGATAAAATAGTTTCACCTTGGGGGACCTCCACCACACCTATAAAAGGGGGTGTTCCCCACTTAGGTGTTGTAATATAACTAGATGTGACAGGGGAAGAACCATTTGATGGATGCCTTGGAATATGCCGCATGGTTGGAGGAATCTGATTATATGATTTCACATTAAATGCCTGTTTGGTATGTGGAAAAGTGTTACCCCAGTTCATGGGGTTTCATCAAGAATCTGCTAGGGTCTTTTGACTGATATCATCATTAGTATCCTTTAATTTATTCATATTAGTATAGAAAACTTGCAAATGACTGACATTTACCCTTTTAGACTGATTTTGACCCAAAACATTATTCATTTGCAGCTGTGAGGGAAAATGTACAAAAAACTATAATTAATAGTAAATTAAAAATATTGTAGAGTTTGTCTATTAACTGGTGTAACTTTTTCTAGTATTCTAACATATCCTGAAAAATGCTACTCACATCAAGGATGTTACTATGTGGTTTTGTTAGATTTTCATGCCTCAAATAAAGGAATATAAGAATTATTATCCCAAGTTAAAATGACATCTGCAATAGAAGTAGAAAAATGAATCCATACTTCTGATTATCCATAAAGACTTTCATATCATTTATAGTATTGCCTTTATGAGAATTTAAAAATAAGATAAAACATTAGAATTTTATTTTATTTGCTTAAATTGAAAGCTAGTTAGTTTAACAACGCAATAATATGATATATCTGGCTATAGTTATAATTTTTTATTGCCAACTTCAAAATATAATACTGGCTTGGGAGGTGTACAATGGTTGCAACATATTAGTTGAATTTTGAGATATGGATAATATATATTTGGGAAACAAGGTGTTGAAATATTTTAGTAGATTAGAAAGTTTTGAAGACATTTTCTTTGATATTTACTAGACATATCTTTAGAGGCTGTTTACCACCCTACATAAAAGCAGAAACGATCAAATTTTTTGGTATAAAGTTTTGGCGTATGACTTAATATAATGTTTTTGATTTACTAAGTATAAAAGTGACCAAAGAAACTCCTAAGTAGCGTGATTGGTAATACTTATCTTTCATGAGTAAATTTCATAAAAAAACTTCCAGCCTATGTCAAGCAAATCTCAAAGTTATAGAAAAAAGGTTTGTTTGAAAACATATTGATAATATTACCAAATTGACTTTTATTGTCATCAAATTAAAACTAATGATATCAAAATGTCAGATAAACCATTTTCAAGCTCAATTTCATGCCGCTTTGTAATGATGTCAGTATTGAGAACGGAAACTGGACGCATCAATGCAAATTTGGATCGCATCCACTCGGTAACCCACGTGACATGATTAATAACGAGTTAGCTGGACATATTTTCCTCAACGCAATAGCACGCCAGTACTTTCGTAACATTGGCCAGCTGAGCGTACTACTTGGGGCATCGGTTTCCAGGATAGGAGCTAATCATTACATTTACCTTGTAGTTCGAAAAGGAATAGATAATAAATAGACAAAAGTTTTTCTCTTTGCAAGTAAAAATCTGGAATAGCTTTTCTGGGCCATTTAAATGAATAAAAGTTCTTGTCTGGATGTATTCATCAACACTAGTTGTTATTGGATTATCGTCCAAATACTCACTGGATAGATCTAAAAGCTTTTTAGGTGGCTTTTTATGATAATTATAAAAGCCTCCATTTGAGCCGCTCCAATTAGTAAAGTTGGAATCTAGTGCTGTCCCCAAGGGATAGCATCCATAGGAATCTTTATTTATGGGCCCCAGCATCAGATTACCCGAACATTGCCCCTGTAAAAAGGATGGTTTGTATCTTGATGCGGCATAAAGGTCATAAAAAGCCTTGAGACCAACCAATGCAAAGTATAAGTAAATTATTGCAAATGCCATAGTTTGGGTTTATTAATAAGCATTCTTATTTTTTTAGTACTAGATGGTCCCAATAAGCATTCTTATAATGTGTCGATTAGAAGTTTTATCTACCAAGTTATTCTGATCGTACCAAGCCTGTTAGAAACTTGATTAGACAGTATAAACTCAATTATTGTTCCTTTAAATGACATCATATAAGATCATCTTAACCTAAACAGGGTTTGACCTTACCCACACGCCTGAATTATAAGTAAAATCCATCCCACACTAAAATATAAGGATCTACATATTGGTAACTTTTCATCTTGTTTTGATGATTATGTTTATTACCATCTGAATTTATACTAATTCTTTGTTGCTTGCAATCATTAAAGGTATTTATATTGGCCAAAATTTCACGTTTTGATTTGTTGAAGGCGTGATATCAAAATAAATTGGCTTGTTCAATAAGATTGGCGAGGATATAAGATGCCTTTCGTCTAAGGTTATCTTGGTTGGTACTTTTTAGGTATGGAATGTTGAATTGATTGGTCTAAATATGATATTAAAACAAATAATTAGGGTAGACTAAATTAACTAAACACGTCTAAGATTAGCTAGCACGTTATAAAACTAAAAGTTAATCTGGTTACTTACCTTTGATAATATGTTATTCCTACTTAAAAAAGGCTCTGTTGGAAATAAGGCTTTTTGAAGGCTTGGTGGTGCGTTTTCACTTCTGATTTTCAATAATTAATAGAAGAAGCACGGTTCTCTACTGCTAAGTTGAATAAATCTTTGGGGGTTATTTGACAACTTGTATATAAACTTTTAATAATAAACAAACTGAAGGTTATAGTTTTTATGGTTTTTATTAGTCACCGTAGAAAGATCAAGAAACTAATCCTCTCGATAATTCAAATATTTGTATTTATGATGTTGAGGCTCAAAGTTCGTATTGCTTAGTAAAACCTGAATTAAGAAAATTTGAGATTCACCCTATTGGATCAGTCAAAACTCATCTTGCTTCACTATGAGGGCAGATGGGAAGTGACAACTGGGAAGATGAACCCATAAGGAAGAAATTTTATATACTTAGTCTAATCAGAAGATGGGAAAATATTTTCACCTTGCTGGACCCCCATTGTCAGACATTTTCCTCTCAGCTGCAAAGGGAAAAGTTCTTGGGTCAAAATCAGCTGAAAAGGGGAAATGTCAGCCATTTACAAGTTTGTAATGAGCCTAAGAGTGATTTCAATAATAATGATTTCATCAACCAAAAGATCCTGGTTGATTCTCGGTGTAACCCCACAAATTGGATTAATATGATTTTGAATAATACTCAGGCAAAAACCATAAAATTGAGCATTTAGATTACTCTGACCACACAGCGGACCTTGAGGCATCCATTGAATGATACTCCCCCAGATACAACCAGATCCCTTTATGCACCTATAGGGGGTCACCCCCTTTTATAGGCGTGGTGGGGGTCTCCAAGGTAAGTTAATTTCCTCTGATGGGATTGGCTGAAGCTCATTAAAGCATTATCACATGGGTATATAATATCAACTGTTAATTCCACATTCATTGTTCAGTCAAGGCAAAGTGAGTATATTGAGCTTAAATAGGTTTTTTCCATATTTCCTAATTTGGATTAGTCTATGCTATTCTGAGATTATTATTAAATTCCACTCAACCTTCAATACAGTTTATATACTGATCAGTTGGGTATTGAAGGGGATTATTTTCCTTTATTTTCCTAGCGCTGCTAATAAAAATCATAAAAACTAAGTTTTAGTAGTGCTTTATTTCATATTCTAAATAAACCTTTGAGGAATCCAGCGGCGTGAGGCACCAGCAAGCAATAAATCAGCTGGATTTCTATAAAATGGTGCTCACTATAGGTAACACCTGTACACTGCATTAATAATAAAAAATGGAGGCTTTATACATGAGTAAACCTCCCACTTTTTCACTTCACATTGATCACATTTAGTTGCCCTGAATGAGTAACTACCAAGCACTCTATCCCATCTCAAAGAACTTGAGCAGCGTCCACTAAAACCATGTTTTAAAAATAAGTACATCCCTGGAGAAGGGAGCATTATTACTTTTTGTATGTTTATGAAGCTGCCATGTATGGGGCAACAGACAAGAAAAATGTTCAACATATCCATCCTTGTTTAAGCACCCTAGTACAAGAGATGATAGTTCCTTATCTGGGCCCTTTGCACACATGGGAAGAGGAGAAAGAGGCTCATTTGGCTAAATTTGGATCAAAGCAAAGTCTATACAGGGAAAAACAGGCCTTTATGTGCCTTAGCATGTATGAAGGTGAATTTCCCATTGCCTTTGCTGAACAATCTTAACTCAATGCGCAAAGGTTGTCAACTTCTAACATGCTCACCCTTGTTTATGATATCTCCACCCTGTTAACTGGGTTAGCTTCTCAGCCCTCTCTAGCCAGGCAATTCATCTCAGTGAAACGCTACTTTAGAAAACATCCGCAACATCAAAAAAGGATTTGTTAGATATAGCAGAATTCCATTCAAGTGCCACAACAAATAAAGCTGAGGTGAAACTTTAAGCTCTAACCATTGAGGAGCTACCGCCTGTTGAACAGTTGGGAGTGAGCCCTCCTGTGCCTATCCTCCCTGCATAACCTGCTTCCTCAGTGCGACTTAAAAAGTTTATCGCTCTTTCTTATGAATCAGAGTCCTGTAAGGTAGAAAATACCATGCTCCCACACAAGCTCACTAAAGCCACTGTGCTTTCCCCTCCAGCTAAGATGTTAAATGCGCGCTCTAAGGCTATTTAATCTCCTGTGGCCGTCTCCCCTAAATCCATTGTGGCCTTGCCAGTTATTGAGAATACCCTTGGGGAAGAATCTGAGGGGGGTTATGATGACGTTGGTACTATATATTGGAAGACCCCGCAGAAGTAGAGGTTCCTGATCATTTGAAAGCTGAAGGAGTAGATGAGACCACTGTACCTGGGGAAAAGTACCTCAGTCAAATTCTATGGTGTCCCAAAATTATTGACACTGCCATCGACAGTGATCAATTCTTAGCTAGCTTGATTTGACTGCTTCAGCGGGCCCATAAATGAAATCCCTCCTGGATAAATACCCTGAGACTGCTTAAAAATAATCTCCACCTTCTGAATCAAGAAAGTCTTACCTTGCCCCATAACTTGTGGAGGAACACTCATAATGTTGAAGTGGTCATTCAAAATGTCTGAATAATGCCATACTGGACACTAGCTCCCCAGTTAACGTGATCTCCTCTAAGCTTATCAAGAAGATAAAGGTAGCGCCTGAACTGGAGTACACACAAGAATGTGGAACTGCAGGTCCAAATAATACCTATGCTATCAGAGTATACTCTTCCCTTCCAATTCGAATTGGGAAGTTTATCTTATCGTCCCCTGAAGTGGCTTTGGATAACAACACATATGATATGCTCATCGGCACCCAGTTTATGCTTGAGTATGAGGGAATAATCAATATGAATCAAGGGTTCCTCTAGTTGCTTAACTATGAAGCTCCTAAGCTTATCCAAAAAAGAACCCAGAAAGCACAAACACTTTTGATTGGTTGAATACCCTTTTTCATCCATAACTTTGCCTTATTCCACTTCTGGATGAAACACTAAGAAATTGGCTGATTCATTGGATGCTAGGGATAGTATCCCTTTCTATGTTGCAGATGAGGTCTTGATTAATCCTGGTGAACAAAGAGTGGTTGCCACTAAAATCACACTCCAAATCTCACACCATTGCTTGTTGCACTTTGTAAGTATCGAGGGTGTTAGCCACTTGGAGCCTCATGTATTGCCTTCAATACTAGACCCAGCCTACCAGAAGCCTATTATCATTCTATTTGGGAACCTCACCGGCAAGGACGTGGTCATATGAAAACACCAGGGTATTGGTAGAGGCTTCCTACTCCAAGTGGAGGAAATTGCACATATTCACTCCATTGGCTCTATGGCAGATTTGGATTACCCATAAACAACATGAATTATACCTTACACAATGTTCATATTTCGGATAAGCTGACCCCAGAGGAGTTGGAAAAAGTCCATACTTTGATAGACAGATATAGTGACATATTCTCCAAATTGGAAACTGATTATGTCATATGAAGGGCTGCTGCCACTCCATTGATGTGGTTGATGCCCACCCTATTAGGTCCAAAACTTATTGCAAGTCAATGGTGGAGGAACAGCAAATGAGGACGGAGCACCAGAAGTTTATAGATGCGAGGTTACTCATTCCTTCACAAGGCCTTGGTCTTTCCCCTCTTGCTAATTAAAAAGAAAAATAGAGGTCATTGGATTGTCATGGATTACTGCAAGATAAATAACCTCATGAAGAAGGAAAGCTACCCTATCCCCCATTGATGACTCCCTGGACTATCTCTCTGGCTCTAACTTCTCCTCCGTCATGTACTTGGCCAGTGGCTATTGGCAGATAAACCTTTCTCCTAAAAGATCAGGAGAAATGCGCTCTTTTTTGAAGTGAGGCTCTCTTCCAACCCACAATATTACCTTAAGGGTTGTGCAATCCACCTGCATCTTTACAGCGTGCAATAGATCATATTTTTAGAATTTAAAAAATTGACTTGTGTAACATCGATGAATCCCCCCTTGGGTTGGGACCATCTAGTACTAAAAAAAAAAAATTTGACTTGTGTCATAATCTATCTTGATGACATCCCGATGTTCTCAAAAACCTTTAACAAACATCATGATCACCTGAAAAAGGTGTTTCAGTGGTTATATAAGCCAAATATTAAATTGAATCCCTCAAACTGTACCTTCTTCTAAAGGAAATTAAATTTCCTTGGACACTTTATTTCTTAAGAGGGAATTCAACCCATACAAGGTAAGGTTGAAGCGATTTCAAAATTGCCTCCCCCTAAAAATCTACGTTCTATTCTGGTATTTCTAGGAATGATGGGATATTACCATCAGTTTATCCCCAAGTTTTCCCAGCTCAGTGAACCCTTATTCGCCTATTGACTAAGAGCACCCATTTCTATTGGAGTATAGAACAAAAGACCGCTTTTGAGACGTTGAAACAGCTTTACAACAACGTCTTATCCTGCGTCATCCTGATGATAATAAACCATTTATCTTGTTTACTGATGCCTTGGACTATTCCATTGGGGCTATCTATTCCCAATTGGATTACTACGGTGCTGATCTTCTGGTCTCCTATTTCAGTAAAATGCTTTCATAAGCGGAAAGCAACTACAGCGTTACAGAGAAGGAGTGCCTTGCCGTTTTGTTGGCTTTAAAGCACTACCGCCCTTTCCTATATGGGACCACCTTCACTGTAGTTACGGACCATGCTTTGTTAAAGTGGTTATCAAGTATTAAGGATCCAACAGGCCGGTTAGCTCGCTGGGCTCTAAAGCTCCATCATTATGACATGAAGTTTAACACCGTTCTGGGACCTGTAACATGGATGCTGATAGGTTGACTCGTCTGCCAGTTCTTTACTTGGATAATAGTGAGGCGTATTGTTATATGATATCTTAATGACCTCAAATGAGTGGAAGGATGAGGAAGAGACTGTCCAGAAGATGTTAGCACAGCACCCCCATAACAACAAAGTGGATAACGGGAAAAAGTATAAGCAGGTGGTGCCAAATGGCTGTCTTATATTTGGCCCTTGGAACGTGTACCTGCTATCTTAGAAACTCACTTCATTCTAGGTCATGGAGGGGCAAAGAAAACTTATGAGTGGAATAAGGATCGGTTTTATTGAAATAGAATGATGAAATTCATTATTGATGACTTAGAAGACTGCCTTACGTGTAAGAAGAAATTCAGTTTAAAGACTAGATATCAGTATTAACCAACTACCCCTCAACAATCGTTCCACACCATCAGTATGAATGTAGTAGGTCCCCTCCCTCAGACAACTAGTGGCAACAGATTTATCCTATCGGCCATTGACAACTTCACTAAGTGGGTTGAAGCTGTAGCTCTTTCTGACCAAACGGCCAAGGCCACAGCCATCTTATTACATTAAAATAATTTCTCTCAACATGGATGTCCTCAAGTACTATTCTGTGACAATGGTAAGAACTTCACCTCTGGAGTGGTAAACACCTGTCCACATCCATGAGAGCTTAACAAATTTTCTCAGCTACGTACAATCCAACTACTAATGGGACTGTGGAGAGAGAAAATGGAACCTTAATATCCATCCAACGCAAAATGACCTCCTTTGATCCACGTCACTGTGATTAATTCTTACCCAGTGCCCTTATGTACTACTGAATTAGTTATCACTGGATCTTGAAAATTTCCCCATTCCATGTCTTGTATGGGCGGAAACTAGGAATACCTATCCTCTTAGTTAAAGTTATTTTCTCCCCTAGAGTTGAGGAACCCAAGAAAGTCATGAGAAGATTGTCTCAGTGCATCATCCAACTCCAATCTGAGGCTATGACTAATTTAGAAAAAAACGGTGACTAAAGAAGGGCAGACTGCCAATTGGCTCCAACCCCTGCTTACATTCCAAGTATCTGACATGGTATTATACTATCATAACCGCATCACACCTAGAAGAAGTAAGCTTGGATCAATTTGGGAGGGTCCTTTTACAATCATCTATAAGAGAGGCAATAAATGCTTCATAAAGTCCTTGGCTACAGAGATTACCATCAATTGGGTACATGACCACTTCTATGGCATTATTATCTTCCAACGTTCTTGAGAAGGGTGATATCAGACATTTTCCCTCTCAGCTGAAATTGAAGAATAAATTGGGTCAATATCAGCAAAAAGGGGAAATGTCAGCCATTTACAAGTTTGCGATAGCCCTAAGAGCACTTTCAATAATAATAACGATTTTATTAACCAAAAAACTTTGGTCAATTCTAAGTGGAACCCCACAAATCATGGTAACATGATTTCAAGTAAAACTTGGGCAACAACCATAAAATAAAGCAGTTGGATCACCCCAACCATGAAGCAGACCTTGGTGCGTCCATCAAATGGTACTCCCCCAGCCACAGCCAGGTCCCTTTAAGAACATATGTGGAGAAGACCTTTAATAGGCGTGGCGGGGGTCCCCCAAGGTAGAATAATTTCCTCTGATGAGGATAGACTGAATCTCATTAAAACATTATCGCATGGGTATGTAATGCCAGCTGTTAATTCCCCATCCATCATTTAGACAAGGTAAAGTAAGTATACTGAGTTTTAATAGGTTTTTTTTCAGATTTCTAATATGAATTAGTCTAAGCTATTCCAAAACTATTATTGAATTCTTTTCAACATATAATATAGTTTAGTAAGTGATAATTCAGGTATTGAGGGGATCATTTTCCTTTATTTTCCTGGCGCTGCTAATAAAAATCATAAGAACTAAGTTTTAGTAGTGCTTTATTACTTATTCTAAATAAACCTTTGATGAATTTAGTGGCGCGAGGCACCAGCAAGCAAAAGCTCAGCTGGGTTCCTACACCCCTCTGACCATATTAAAGGGGCCAGTATCTGTGGGATAGATTGCAATAAATTTATTGTGGCCTAGGGAGGAGCCTCCAATGGACTATCTTGAATTCGCTGCATAGTTGGCACAATTTGACTACCTGACTCATAGTAATAGGCTGAGTATCATTACTAAGTTTATTGCCCCAATTCAAAGGGTTCCACCGAAGATTGGCCAGGGCTTTTGACTGATTTCGTCCTTATTTTTGTCCATATTTTAGACCAATACACTCTTTTTACACAGTCAGATTTATAATTGTCTGACATTACCCCCTTCAAGAGTATTATGGGAAGCGTAAAGATGTAAGAATTGGCCATGGGCATATATAGAATTTTTGAATTGCACTTCCAATGGGTCAGGTTTAATCTCAAAGTTACACTGGGTGGATTCTCCAAAAAGGCGTTAAATTTAATTAAAAATACAAGTTTATAATTCGACCTAATTTTTATTTTTAAAAAGAGGGAATATTTATAGGATTCTTAACTGCTCATAATCTATCATAGTGAATTAATCTCTGCGCAATCAAATTTTCAATCAATTGATCATGATCAGATTGATCATTAACCTTGATAGATTGCAATATATTGCTCGCTCCTTATGATAATGTCGGGGGAATTGATGTAGTAGATTTTTTTGGAAATATGAGAATTCAGTGAAATCTAAACACTTCCCCCTCAAGATTTGATCGCGGTGGAGGATGACTTCTTAAAAACCTAGGATGAATACGATTTACCACTGCACCAGTATCAATATGAACAATTGAATACTATATTCCTTTTCAAAATATAACTCTATAGGGACCAGACCAATTAGTTCCCAACTTTTTAGTCCTCTCACCAAGCCAAGAATGATAGTACATAACATAATCCCCAATCTGGTATTCAGGTAAGACAGGTTTGTGTTGGTTGCTCCTTTGAGTCACATTTTGTGTGGTTGTTTCAATTGAATTCATTGCTTGAGCCTGAAGACGGATAATCTCATCAGACAAATTCCTCATAATTAACTCAGAATTTCCTGGGATACTTTCCTCAAGGATGGTCTGAACACTAGAAAGGACTGAAGGATCCCGCCCATATATACACTTAAATGGGGACATCTTGATAATGCGGTGGTAGCTTATCCAATAAGCAAACAAGGCACTAGGCAAAATAAAATTCAACTGAGTTGGGTCAGTGGATGCCATCTTTCTTAGTATTGAGACCAGGTCCATTAACTCGTTTAATGGCCCCATTTGTGGATGGATTATATGGGACAACAAATCGCTGAGTAGTGTTAAATAATTTGGATAGCTCCTATATAAGTTGTGAGGTGTAATTAGTCCCATTATATGACATAAGGACCTTGGGACACCCATGTTGAGAAATGATACGCTGATATAGGAATAGCGCTGTTGTCTTAGCTGAAGGGGTAGCAATGGAAATTGCCTCAACCCATTTGTTTAAATGATTTACAGGCATAATGATATACTGATAGCCATGCAATCCCTAAGGTAAAAGATCTACAACATCAATGCTGACCACCTCAAACGCCTTAGTCGGGGGAATAACTTGACGTTGATATGTAGGGTTGGTAGTTCCATGGCTTTTGCAGATAAGACATGAGTTAAGGGTATCTCAAATAAACTCAGTCATGTTGTTCCAATAGTATAGAGTCTTCAACCATTCTTGAGTCTTCTTTAAGCCGCTATGACCAACTTGTTCATGACCTTCCATTACAGCGTAAAATCTAGAGTTGGGATTTAGGAAGAGCAACCATTTGGATTTGACTTTCTTATACAAAGCTTCATCTTAAATCATAGTATCTTTGATAATGGATTTTAGAAAGGCTCGATCCTCTTCAGTCTCTCAATCCCATAACTCAGGTCGTCCAATAAGATTGTAAAAGCGTTCTTCTTTTTCTAGTTCCAAGGTCAGAATAGGCAGTTGGGACAGCCCATCAGCATTATGGTGCTGAGCCCCTGAGCGATGAACAATAGAGAAATCATAAAATTTTGCAACCTTAAAGCTCAACAAGCCAATCTCCCGTCAGGATCTTTCATATTCTGAAACCATCATAAGGAGGAATGGTCAGTAATAACAGTGAAATGGTTGCCATATAAGAAAGGGCGGAAGTTCTTGATTGCTAGAATTACTGCCAAACATTCCTGCTCAGTAACAGTATAATTTCGTTCAGCCTTCAACAAAGTTTTGCAATAGTAAGAAACAGGATGATCATTATTCTCTTCATCACAAAGAGATTAAATAGCCCCAATAGCGACATTGCTTGCATCAGTATGTAAAAAGAAAGGCTTATCAAATTGGGGATGAATAAGAACAGGTGTCTTGATCAAGGCGGTACACAGAGAATTGAATGGCTATTCTTGAGCTGACCCCCACTCAAAAGACAATCCTTTTTGCAACAGGTGAAATAAGGGTTCAGCCATATTAGCAAAGTTGGGAAAAACTGCCAGTAATACCCAACCATGCCAAGAAAGTCTTGAATATCCCATAAAGAAGAGGGAGGAGGCATTCGTTGGACGGCTTGAACTTTGTCTGAGAGGGGTCAAATCCCTTTAGCTGAGACTTGATGTCCTAAAAAGTCCATTTCGTTTTAAAAGAATGAGCATTTGGAGTGTTTGAGTTTTAAAGAAGAGCCCCAAATTTGGCCGAAAACTTTAGATGGTTTAAATGCTCGGTAAAAGTTTTGGAGAACATGGTAATATCGTCATGATATACCAGAACACAAGTAAGCTTTAGATCCCGTAGCATACCGTCCATGGCCCTTTGGAAGGTTGCTGGGGCATTGCTTAGTCCTTGAGGCATATGAATTGGTTCAAACAACCCTTCACTTCTTATCAGGGCACACTTGGATCGATCTTCTGGTGATAACTTGATTTGTCAGTATCCACTGGCTAAGTCCATGGCTGAAAAATAGGTGGATCCAGTCAACAACCTAAGAGAATCATCAATCCTAAGTAAGGGATAACAGTCCCATTAAGTGATGGCATTCAGTCAACGATAATCCATAATGACTCAATGAGAACCATCTTTCTTTTTAACCAATAATAATGGGGATGCACAAGAACTAATGAAGGGTTTCAATAATCCAGCCTCCAACAATTGATGCAATTCTTTGGTAACCTGGGCTTCTTATACTTTAAATTCTACAATAAGCTACACACGAATAGGAAGGTGATCACCAGTTTCAACAGTGTGCACTACTCCTTTCATCTTCCCAAAATTTTAAGTATGCTTAGCAAAGATGTTGAAATATTCATCGAACGATTGAAGTACTTGTTTCTCCTGTTCACTTGAGAGGTGTTTTCCAATAGCAGGACCCACAGTAAGGATTTCCTAATCACTTTCCAATCCAAAGTCTTATAGACTCCCGAAGAGTTTAACATCATAGATACAAGATAAGGGTAGTAATTTGACATAAGCAATTGGATGCTCTCGATCTACCAGTTTTGGCTCATTGGTAAGGTTCGCCAGTAAGACAGACAATGATACTGAATAAGCATAATCAAATACTCCAGGACAAGGCAAGAGCTCTTTAGCAGAAGGATTGACAGTGCCTTTGACTTGTAACAAATGTCCCATGGGAATTGAAAAATGCAAAGAAGTGTTAATAAAAACTTATGATTTTGGTGTAATAACTAATTTCTCAGGGGAGAAAATAGGCATCCCCTCTTCAATATCCGCCGATGCAGGTGGTAATTTATGCGAGAATCCCCAACATGATATTTAAGTGAATAAGACATTTTGGTTCCTTCTAGCAGACACAACTGACATCAGATGGAAGCATGATCAGATAAAATTAAGGGAACTCTATAACCCAAGAGAGACAACGACGAGTCAAAGTAATTGATAATTCCATCAAATTCTCATAAAAATTGAGTCCCCAAAGCAGGTTGTAACTCAAGTTATCAAGTACAATAGCTGGAACGGTAAAGGTTAATTTCCCAATTTTAGGGTAAAAAATGAAAAAGCTCCAATAGACTGAGTAATCTCTGAGGCCCAGCAGTGCCATACTCTTCATAATGAGAAATATTGAGTGTTAATTTGATCCATTTGACCAATTTTGGCTAGACAACGTTCACTGGGGATTTAGTATCTATGATAGCTTTGTCATTGAATTGATTCACTCAGAAGTCAATATGGGTAATAGTGCTTCCAAACTGAGAGGATAACTGGAAATAAGGAGGCCAAGGAATAAGAAGAATGTTAAGTTTATTACACTCAATTGAACTTTGATTCTCTTGCTGCAAAATCATATCATTGTCAAGGTGGAGAATCTTATTAGTCTTATCGCTTTCCTTCTTCTCATCTGCTTCCTTTTTTAAAACAACAACCCTCAGTATGGAAATAGCAATAACAGTAATTACACTGGATCGCCCTAGTGTTCTCAGGCATTGCGTAGACTTTGGGGCGACTAGGTCTAGGAGACTCATTGTGGGATCTGCCAACAGATGCCACAAATATTCCAAAACATATACAAAATTTACTTTTATATAAAAGTATAATAAGCGCTTTTTTATGATTTTTTATTAGTCACTCAGGGTAAGCGATAAAAGATCCTCTATTCAATACTAGTATTTCATATTTAAACTAGTTCAAATATTGGGGTCATGGGAATTTAAGGCTATGGTGTTGAATAGCTTAGTCATCCTAATTAGGAAGGATAGGCTTCGGCCTATCAGAACAGGGGAAAATATTTTGGGGCAGAACAAACCCATGTGGTAACAATTTGATAAATTGCACCCAATCACTGGCGGGTAAAATCTTCACACCTCGGGGGACTTCCACCACGCCTATAAAAGGGGGTCCCCACTTAGGAAGTGGAATGGAACGAGATGTGGCTGAGGGGGAACCATGTGAGATGCCCCAAATTTAGCTAAGGAGTCAGAGCAATCTGACTATCAGTTTTTACCTTAATAAGCTGATTTTGATTATAAAACGTGTTTTCCCGATGGGTAGGGCTCCACTGAGAATCCACCAGGGTCTTTTGGCTGATGGTATCTATCTCCTCATTAATCATAGTATTGTTAGAGGATCAGACATGTAATTTGCTGATCGTAGTAGTAGATTTGGGGGCATTTTTACCTCCAACATTCTTTTTCAAAAGTTGAGAAGGAGAATGTCCAAAAATTAACCCCCTCAAGAATGTTGGGGGGTGTGTAGGGCCGTAGGAAGCGGCCATGTACCCAGTTTATAATAACTCCTGTAGCCAAAGACTTGATGGAATACTCATTTCCTCTTTTATATGTGATGAAAAATGGCCCCTCCCATATTGATCCAAGTTTGCCACCTTGAGAAGTTATATAATTGTGGTATTATAAGACCATATTCGACACTTGAAATGAAGGTAGGGGAGCCCAAAGCTCATTGGCAGCTTGGCCTTCTTTAGTGACCGTTTTGGCTAGGTTGGTCATAGCCTCAGATTGAAGCTGAATGATGCAGTTAGCTAACCTTTGCATGGCTTTCTCAGGCTCCTCTCCACTCGAGAAGACATCCTTAGCTAGGAGGGCAGGTATGCATGGTTCCCTGCCATACAAAACTCAGAAAGGGGACATTTTTAAAATCCAATGATAGCTAATCCAGTAAGCCATAAGTGCACTAGGTAGATAATGATCTCAATGAAGGGGATCAGATGAGGCCATTTTCCATAAAATGGAAACCAAGGTGCCATTTGCTCTCTCCACCATACCATTGGGTGACGGCCTATTTGGAGCTGAGAATAGTTGCTGGGATCCCATGGAGGTAGCCAAGAATTTGACTACTCTGGAGGTGAAGATTTTTCCATTGTCACAGAGTAGTACTTGAGGGCACCCATGTCGAGTGAAAATATTTTGATGGAGAAATGCGTAAGTGGCCTTAGCAGTTTGGGCTGGAAGCGCCACAGCTTCAACCCACTTCATATATGGTCAATTCCTACCAAGATAAATCTGTTTCCACCTGTGGTCTGAGGAAGCGTTCCTACTACATCCAAGCTTATGGTATGGAACAGCTGTTGCGGGGTAGTTGGCTGATATTGGTATCTAGTCTTGAACTGAGACTGCTTCTTACATATAAGGCAAGCATCCAAGATTTCAACGATGGCCTCCATGATTTCCTCCCAAAAGTACCGATCCTTAATCCATTTGTAGGTTTTCTTTGCTCCTCCATGGCCTAAAGTTGAATAAGCTTCTAGGATAACAGATACACGTGCTGAG
The DNA here is from genome assembly GCA_022478985.1 of Massospora cicadina. NCBI lineage: Eukaryota > Fungi > Entomophthoromycota > Entomophthoromycetes > Entomophthorales > Entomophthoraceae > Massospora > Massospora cicadina. The sequence goes on from JAKSZP010012495.1 coordinate 23,304, forward strand.
GGCTGAAGGTAAGGAAACCACTTCGCCCTACTTATTTATACAACTTCCCGTTTTCTACTTTAGTGTTACAGGAGTGCCAGGCCAACATCTTCTGTATGGGCTCATCCTCATCCTCCCAGTCATTTGGGGTCATTAAAATATCATACAGCCACTCCGCCTCACTGTTATCTAAGTGAAGGATGGGCAGCCGAGTTAACCCTTCAACATTCATGTGATGGGTTCCAGCGCGGTGTTTGATCTTCATGTCATAATGATGAAGCTTTAAAGCCCAGTGAGCTAATTGCCCCGTAGGGTCCTTCATGTTTTGCAACCATTTTAAAGATGCGTGGTCTGTAACCACAGTGAAAGAGGTCCCATACAAAAAAGGGCGGTTATGCTTCACTGCTAGCAGAATGGCAAGACACTCCTTCTTGGTAACACTATAGTTGCGTTCCGCCTTTGATATCATTTTATTGAAATATGAGACAAGATGATCTACCCCCTTTTCATTTAGTTGGGCTAGGATGGCCCCAACGGCGTAGTATGAGGCGTCTGTAAACAAAAAAACGGTTTTCCATAATCAGGATGCCTAAGGATAGGCCGTTTTTTGTAGCAGCAGCTTCATTGTTTCAAAAGCAGCCTTCTATTCAGCGCCTCATTGGAAAGGGATATTCTTCTTCAGTAAACGAACAAGGGGCTCGCTGAGTTGGGCAAACTTAGGGATGAACTGATGGTAATACACCATCATCCCTATAAATACCTGTATATCCCGTAGATTTTTGGGGGGAGGCATTCTGGCAATCGCTTCAACCTTATCTTGTATGGGTTGGATACCTTCTTGAGAAATGGAATGTCCGAGGAACTCTAATTTCCTTTGTAAAAAGGTACACTTCGAAGGTTAAAACTTGATATTTGAGTTTTGTAAGCGTTGTAACACCTCCTTCAGGTGATCAAGGTGTTCATTAAAGGACTTCGAGAATATGGTAATGTCATCAAGATAGATGATGACGCAGGTTAACTTAAGATTCTGCAAAATGTGATCCATTGCACGCTGGAAAGAGGCAGGTGCGTTGCACAACCCTTTAGGTAATCGCGTGGGTTGGAAAAGACCTTCACTGCATATCAAAGCGCATTTCTCCTGGTCCTCAGGGGAGAGATCCATTTGCCAATAGCCACTGGCCAAATCCATGGCGGAGAAAAAGTTTGAGCCTGAAAGCTGGGCCAGGGCGTCATCAATACGTGGAATATGATAGCTATCCTTTTTTTTAAGATTGTTTAACCTGTGATAGTCCATAACTATCCGGTGACCTCTGTTTTTCTTCTTAATTAGCAAAAGGGTTTGAGGACCAAGGGCTTTGCGAAGGAACTAATAACCCCGCGTCTAATATCTGCGTGAGTTCTGTCTTCATCTGCTGCTCCTCCACATTTGACTTGCGGTAAGGTTTTGACCTAATGGGATGGGCATCACCCACATTGATGGAGTGGCACCAGCCCTTCATGTGGCCATAATCATTGTCCAACTTTGAATAATATATCACTATACTCATCCAGGAGAGTATGCACTTTCTCCAACTCATCTGAGGTCAGCTCATCCGAGATATGGACGTTCAGTAAGGTACATACCAGATTATCTGCGGGCAGGCCTAAATCTGCCTTTGATCCAATGGAGTGGATTTGTTCAACTTCCTCCACAGGGAGTAAAAACCCTTGGCCCACCTCCTGGTGCTTTCTTACAATTATGTCCTTTTTGGTGAGGTTTCCCAACAGAAGAGTAATAGGCCTCTGGTAGGCTGGGTCTAAAATGCCAGGCAATACCCGAGGCTCAAAAGGGCTAACTTCCTCAATGCTTAAGAGGTGTAGTAAACAGTGGCGAGGGAATTTGAGGGTGATTTTCGTGTCTACCACTCGTTGTTCACCTGGCTTAATTACCACCTCATTGGCCGCATAAAACGGAATACCTTCGATACCATCCACTGAATCAGGCAACTTCTTTGTATTTCGCCCATAGGTGGTATAATATAAAGGTAAAGCGGAAATAGGTACTCAACCATGCAAGTGTATTCATTCTTGCTGGGTTCTTTATTGGATAAAACTAAGGGGACTTCATAATTGAGATACGACAGGAACCCCTTCTTCATATTGATAATACCTTCATATTCAATCATAAACTGAGTACCTATGAACATATCATAGGCATTGTTATCCAAAGCCACTGCGGGGGCTGATAGAATAAGCTTCCCAATTTGAATGGGAAGGGATGAGTAAGCACCAAGTGCGCGGGTGTTGTTGGGACTGGTGGTACCAAATTCTTGGTTGTATTCCAAGTCAGGCGCAAGTTTGATCTTTTTCATCAACTTGGAGGAGATTACAATCACCGGGGAGCCTGTATCCAGAATGGTCATCACCCAGACTTTTTGGATAAACACTTTGACCTTTGTAAGTATCCCCCCAAAATTGGGCGATAGTGCTAAGACCTCCTTGAATTGAAAAATGAAGGTAAATTTGCGCGTAGTCTCGGGGTAAATTTCCAGGATGGACTGCGTGGTATGGCCATGCTGGAGAGGGCGAATAAGGTTAGACAAGACCTCATCTTCATTGCTGGCAGTGTCAATAATGCCCAGATCACCTACAACTTGGCGGAGGTATGTATCCTCAGGTATGGTAGCCTCATCTACTCCTCCAGCGTTCAAGCAATTGGGGACTTCCACTTCAGCAGGTACTCCTATGACGAAATAGCCAACCTCATCTGTACCCCCCTCAGAATCATCCCCCAGGGGTATTGGTAACAAGGTATCGGCATAAGTTGTTTAAATGAGTCAGGCACATGAGATTCGTCAGCAATAGGTGTGCCTCTCCCTACAACGACATTTCTTTTCCCTGCTCCTGCTCCTCCGCGTCAGCTTTCTTTTTCCAGCACACAGCCTCCTTGTGTCCAAACTTGTAGCAGTATTCACAACAAGGGCGTTCAGGACGTTTCGCTTTGGGTTTTTACTCCTCAGAGCCCATTATCTGAAGGGGCTCCTTCTTGTCTTCAATAGACAGGACCTGAGGCTTGGGCTTTGGATCCTCAGTGGCCAAAACGTGAGGGCGTGATAGTGCTCTGCAAGTAATGTCAGGCTTATGGAAGTCAGTAATATTCAGTAACGCCTCCTTGATATCTTGAATAGTACAGAAATAGCGTTTAACTGAGGTGATGTGTATCGCCAAAGGATGGAGAGATGCCACCCCAGTCAAAAGAGCGGCTACAGCTTCATCCAAGGTCAACATCTTGGAGGTTAACAACGTCTGTGCTTCCATATAGAATTGTTCCGCAAAGGCGACCACTGACTCCCCTTTTCGGATACTCATATGCATAAAGGCTTGCTTCTTCATGCTTAAAGCCTGTTTCGAGCTGAACGTGTTTATGAGGGCCTCTTTAACCTCGGACCAGGTGCTAAGAGCATCCATATGTGGGACCATCACCTCCTGTGCCATGCGGCCCAAGCAGGAAAAAATATGTTTAATATTCTGATGATCAGTCGTCCCTTCCATAGACACTTCATAAACATATAAAAATGAAGCAATGCTGCCCTCGCCAGGGATAAACTTGTCTTTGAACATTGGTTTGAATGAATTAAAGTCACCCCCGGTAAGGGTATGAATAGCTGGAGCTTCTGTACCTGGGGTTTCAGAATGATAGTTTAACTGATCAAAGGTGCGTGAAAGGCAATCAAACTGGTCTTGCATGGCTTCGAGCTGGTTTTTCATTTTGGAGAGGGCTTCTTGGGGCCCAGATTCACATAGTATCAGTTGAGCCTCAATCCCCAGTTTGTGAGCTTCAAGATCCTCCACTCAGCTCTCCAAGGAATTGACTTGGTAACAGAGTTGTGACGCCAGCGAGCTTAGGTTTAGTTGAGCACCTTCCATGTCTTCCACGCGTTTCTTTAGCTCTTCTTTCATTTGTTTACACCCTTCATCGTCATGAGGGTGTGAGCTTGAGCCTTGTACTCCATCCTTGATCTGCTCATACTTCTTCTCGACCTTCATTAACTGACTAAATACTTTCTTCAAAAGCGCAGGGCTTTCCAGCGAGGCTTTTATCACTTTCGCTTCAGTTTCACGTTCATTCAGGCGGCGCGCCATATATTTGGTATAATCAAACGAAGCTTTGAGATCTAGCTCCTTTTCTAGGTGAGCAACCTTGGCCACAAGGGTGGAGGTGGCGCTAGATGGTTCAAGAAGCAGACAGCATTCGAGCTCATCATCACGTGAAAAGGCCTGGGTTAATTGTCGCTCCACCACAGCCACACGCTGTTCATGTTCAGCTTGAGGGGTGGAGATGGGGGCTAAAAGGTCCTGGAGCTTTTGTTCATTTTGCTTTTCAAGATTTGTAGCAAACTCCTCCAGCAACAAACGAGTGCTAGCGGTGGAAGCGTTCAATTCATCCCTAAAGATCTTTATGGCCTCCTCAACATACTTTATGACCCCAGTGTCCATGGTAGTAAGATAGTCATGCAGATGAATGATGAAGTTGCTATTAGCTTCCACACCAGTTCTGACTGCTCCAAGGTGTTCAGAGGTCAGTTGGTACAACTTATCATAGGCTAAATTTAGAGCTGCATGGGTATTTAGGTGTCGATGTAGCTCTTTGTGATGGCCAGCTAAGAGATGCATCATGTGGAACAAGGCCGGGGTGAGCAAACTTGCGTATGTAGGTGGTCAAATTTGTAAGCTGGCTGTAGGTCTCTGAGAGGACGCTAGTCTCATAGAGAAACAAGTGGCATTCCTCTACCAACGACACTTGTTCGTGGGATGCAATGTCACCAGGGTTAAGGATGCCATGGGTAAGGTCTTTCACAGCTTTGGTGGCTGGCCAGTTGATGCGGCGAGATTCAGGTATTAATATGCACTCAAATCGTTCTTCTCCAAACGTCAAGGTGGTAGGGCTGTCCATCCAATCATTGTCTTCAGCTCCTTCTCCATTTTGCACCCAGTGTGTGACACTCTCCATTGCTTTAATACTTATCAAAGTATACAGGGTGGTCCCTATAGTGAGCACCAGATTGTGGGATCAACCAACGGATGCCACAAATATTCCAAAAAATATACAAAATTTACTTTTATATAAAGGTATAATAAGCGCTTTTTTATGTTTTCTTATTAGTTGCGCAGGGCAAGCAATAAAAGATCCCCTATTTGATACTAGTATTTCATATTTAAACTAGTTTGAATATCAGGGTCATGGGAATTTAGGGCTATGGTGTCAAATAGCTTAGTCATCCAAATTAGGAAGGATAGGCTTTGGCCTATCAGAATGGGGGGAAATATTTTGGGGCAGAACAAACCCATGTGGTAACAATTTGATAAATTGCACCCAATCACCGGCAGGTAAAATCTTCACACCTTGGGGGACTTCCACCACATCTATAAAAGGGGGGTTCCCCACTTAGGAAGTGGAATGGAATGAGACGAGGCTGAGGGGGAACCATGTGGTGGACGCCCCAAATTCAGCCGATGAGTCGGAGCAATCTGACTATCAGTTTTTACCTTAATAAGCCGATTTTGACTATAAAACGTTTTTTCCCAATGGGTAGGGTTCCTCCAAGAATCCACCAGTGTCTTTTGGCCGATGGTACTCATCTCGTCATTAATCATAGTATTGTTAGAGGATCAGACATGTAATTGGCTGATCATAGTAGTAGATTTGGGGGCATTTTTACCTCCAACATTCTTTTTTGAAAGTCAAGAAGGAGAATGTCTGACAATCATAAACTCAGGGTTTCTCGGAGAATTGAGGAGGCAATCATAATAAGGCCTCCTTAATGTCCAAAATACTTTAGAAATTCTTTTTGACACTAATTAGATGAACTTACATTTGTGTCCTGGAAGTAAAAGCTGACAGATCTTGCGGTAGTTGCATTGTCCAAGTTTAACTGACCACAGGCTACTAGAGTTTGAGCTTCCCAATAGAACCAATGAGCAAAGTCTTTATAAGATTCGTTTTAATGGGGCTGTATACCCATAAAAGCCTGTTTCTGAGAGGATAAGGTTTGCTCATCCCCAAATTCTTTGATTAACACTTCTTTGAACTGAGACCAAGTAGAGCAAGTCAATAAGTGGAAAACCATAATATCCTGAGCCAAATGAGTAAGGCAATTAGGCAAGTATTCATCTTTTGATGATCCATGGCCTCACTTAATGCCTTTTCATAAAGGTAGATAAAGGGGATAATGCTGCCTTCCCCTGGGGAGTATTTATCCTTAAATACTGGCTTGAAACTCATGGAAGCATTGGTGGTCAGAACATGCACTCCAGGTTGTTCTGATTGAGTGTAAATATAAGAGGTGGAATCAGAAACTTGAGAAGGAAATCGAGGTAAGGGCCAACAGCTTCAGTATAACTTCGCTAATCTGATGGTTCAGATCAGCATGCCCTACTTTCTCATCTAATAGCGGGATAGCTAAAAAATCTGTTCCTGCTGAGATTTGTACTTGAGTTTTAATGTCTCAATTTTTGCTTGGAGCAGTTCCCCTTTTGATTTGCAAGCATGTAGTAAGATATCGGTGTCCTTGGCCCATTTTCACAATTTGATCAATTCATCAGATAATGACTGAAGTGACAAGAGGGGATTGATTGGTACCCCATCAGGGGTTAGGTTACACTCTTTGTCCAATTTAGAGAACTTTTCACATAAGTGGTTCATCATGTTCAAGAGAGAGTCAATTGATGGTAGATCCTGAGTGCCCATCAGCACCTGGAGGCCCCTAAGGTCCATCTGCGCCTGGGGGTCCTCAAGGCCCTATACTCCCTGGGGGTCCACGGGGCCCATCAGCTCCAGGAGGTCCACGTGGTCCCTCACCCCCAGGTGGCCCACGAGATCCTTCAACCCCAGGAGGACCCATCTTTCCAGAGGCTTTCTCTACTTCATTAACCCAGAACTGAATTCCTGAGTACATTTGTTCCAATTGGAAGATATGGGTTCTAATTTCCTCCTTCATTAATTGACTACGCTCAGAGAGTTGGGAATACCCTCTCTCCATTCTCTCTGAATCTCCTGAACTTGCTTGGGGAACTGTATATCAACACAAAATTGGACATCCCATAATTGAGCTGAATGAGCTGCTGATGTACTTCGTTGAGGAGGGCCTGATTACTAATGATAGCATCACAATTATCTCAGCTAAACTCAGAGGCCAACTTGAAAAATTCAAAATTATAATTTTTCAAGGACTGGAGTCCTTCTAGTAAATTGTGCATCCCTTGGTGGTGCATTCTAACTACAGGTATAAATGGTATAAGGTAGGATGTATGAGTTGGTGCAAATATTGCTTGGGGCCAATTTCTGGCATTTGAGAGGTTTGCAGCACTTCCTGCAATATAGAAGGTACAGCATTAGATCAAGATTGAGTAGAACGGAATCCAGGGATTAGGGCACATTCAAGCAATTGGTTAATAATAACTTGTAAAGCCTCAGGAGTATTTGAAAGTCTGAGTCAAAACTTAAGTTAGGACCATAATATTCCAAGTTGGCCCGAAATTCCAACGTGGAGGGTAATCTTAGGTTTTAGGCTCCAGTTGAACAGGTCCATCGTAAAATGCTGCCTTACTCTTGGTCTTGAACTTCATTAGGAAAAAAATGAGAATTCATAGTAGTGATAGACGTTGTCACTGGTGTATAACTCAGAATGCCCCTGTAGTGAGCACCAGTCTAGAAGTTTTAAATTACACTTCCAATGGGGCAGGTTTAATCTCGAAGTTACACTGGGCGGATTCTCCAAAAAGGCGTTAAATTTAATTGAAAATATAGGCTATAATTCGACCTAATTTTTATTATCAAAAAGAGGGAATATCTATAGGCTTCTTAACTGCTTGTAATCTATTAGAGTGAATTAATCTCTGCGCAATCGAATCTTCAATCAATTGATTAAGATCAGATTGATTGTTAACCTTGAAAGATTGTGATATATTACTTACTCCTTCTGATGATGTCAGGGGAATTGATGTAGTAGATTTTTTTGGAGATATGAGAATTCAGTGAAATCCTGACAGCACAGTTTACAGTAACTCCAAAAGCCAGGGATTTGATAGAATACTCATACCCTCATCTTTATGTGATTACAAATGAGCCTTCCTAGATAGAACCAACCTACTCATTTATTCAAGTGATTAAGCTGTGATAATATAGTACAAAAACAGATACTTGGAAGGAAGGAAGAGAGGCCTGGAGCTCATATTTAGCTTAACCTTCTTTGTTTACTGCATTTTATAAATTAGTTATGTCTCTGATTGTAATTTTGATGTATTGGGAATAATTTTTATGACTTGCTCAGGGTCAGTCCTATAAGAGAATATCTTTTGGCTAATAATGCTGTCACCCCATGTTCTCACCCATATAGCACATGAAAAAGGGGACATCTTGATTATGTAATGTTTGCTAGTATGGTAAGCCATGAGGGCAATGGGCAAGTAAGGTTCCTAGTGGTGAGGGTCTGAAGTGGCCATTCTGTGGAGTATTGAGACTAGGGTTCTATTAACTCTTTATACAGCACCATTGTTGAATGGATTATTGGAGCTGAAGAGAGTTGTTGAGATCCCATAGATGTGACGAGGAGCTTTACCACTTGGGGTGTGAAGTTTTTCCATTATCACAAAGGAGGACTTGGGGAACCCATCCCAAGTGAAAAATTTTGATGTAAAAAGGTCGCAGTGGCTTTGCCATCTGAGTGGGGAGAGCAAAAGCTTCAACTCATTTGGTGAAATGATCATTTCGCTGAGGATATAATGATTGCTACCAGTGGTCTGAGATAGAGGCCTCACCACATTCAAATTTATAGTGTGTAAGGGTTGTTTGGGCGTAAAGAGTTGATACTGATACTGGGTCATATAGCTGGATTGCTTTAACAGGTCTGAAAGGCATCCAGGTCTTCAGCTATAGTCTCCATAATGCCTCCCCAGTGTACCTCTCTTTAATCCACTTGTAGGTTTTTCAGACTCTGCCATGTCCTATGATAGTGTGAGACTCCATGATAACCTTTATTCGCTCAAATGGCCGGAGATAGATAACCAGTTTACTCATACCTTCTTGTAAAACTTCCCAATTTCCACCTTAGTTTTGTGGGAGTGCTGTCTAACAATTTTTGTATATGTTCATCTTCTTCCACCCATACATCAGGAGTCATAATAAGGTCATGCAACCTCTCTTCTTCGCTATTGTCAAGGTGAAGGACAGGCAGCCGCGTCACCCATCAACATTCATGAGGCTCATCCAAGATCAATGCTGTAAATATTTATGGGTCTGGTAATCATTGGCCAAAAACCCCTATAAACTTATTACTTGCACAGGTTCAGTTTTTGTGCAATTCATCCGGATTGTATTGTTATTGATATAATCAGAAGATAATAGTATGACGACTATTATTCATAGTTGAATGGAATTATTAGATCTCAGCCCAATGCTCGGCCATTATTTCCACTTGATATACTTAAGATGTCTCAAAATAGGGATTTGTTCCCTCATAATGTACAACCCACTCCTCTCTGAGATTCCCTGGTGACAGTTTCTCCAGTTTGACAAACAGTCAGAAGCAAACCCTGTTTTGTTTCTGCTTCTTCTCAGGGTCCCTACTCAGATCTTTACTCTTTTCCTTAAAAAGTCTACCAATTATCATACACAGCAATAATATCCTTGAGAAAGAATAGAACAATTGAAAGCTGATAAAGTTTATTACTTAAACAATATACCGGGTGAAGGCTATAGAAATTTAAACTATAAAACAATATAACTTCTTTTTTATTATATGTGATTTCTAGAGAATTTCTAGTGGGAATTTGGTCATCTAACCCTCAGTTGACACCTCTTCAATGAAATAGCAGCCATTGCCATTGAATTACTCATCCTCATCACAGCAGTGATGGTCTTCCTTATTCTGGCTAGGATTCCATCTTTGGACGTACTTGAGACCTAAAATGGAAAGAGTCAGAAAACGTGTCCCTAACGTTTCCTCTTAAAGCCAAGTGAACCAACCATATTTGGCTAGCGAACTTCTTAGGTAATGGGACTTGTTACCCATTAAGGCAGGTCACAAACCAACTGATCCATTTGCTAGTTGCAGGTGGCATCACTCACCTCACAACATACTACTTACATTCCCAATCTGTTGGTGATGAAAACCAACTGATCCCAATTGGTACACCTGATAGTTAATCACATCAGATGCCCCTATTTCGTCAGCAACTATGCCCAACGAGATTTTAAGCATTTTTCTGGCTTGATCACCAATGTATCTGACCAGGAGAATACCTAAAATTTCCTGAACATAGTTACTCTGAAATCAGGGTTAACCAATTTCTAATTCCCCTCACATTATTGAATTATCCCCTAGCAATCCCTGGTAATCTAGCAGGCTGGGAATATGGGCAAAAATCTTAATACATTCCCCCTCTTGCCTAGATTTCCAGCGAGAAAAGGACTGGGGTAGGAGGACACAGCTTTAAACACTAAGTCAAATACTTCATTTGATCAAGCAAAGTACGATCACCAATATTTAACGCTGATTGGGATGACCTTCAGCATGGGCTCTCTTCCTCTTCCTCCTCACTACTGCCTACTCAGAGAGCAGTCCTCATGATCTACCGTTGTGCCAGGCTGATCTACCTACTCATGACAATATTAGTCCTGGGATCTGGTTTCCCCCCGTCAGGGCATATGATCTGCTGTCTTATTTAGGGATATTGGTCTAGCGTCCTCAATTTCCTGATTTTCTCCTCATCCTAGACAGGAGACTCTTGCCATCAATGTTTGTTTTGCAGCCCTTTAAGAAGGCCTATTTATGTCCGCCCTTGTTATCTTCTTCTCATAACCTCTTGGCTCATATCATTCTTAATTTTTCTCTGGAGAGCTTATCCCATTAATTTTGAGATTAATTTCTCTGAAATTTGAGCTTAATGTATTGTAAAGTGCATAATGTCAACTTTCATATAAGTCCAACATCCCCCCTTGTCCAGCTCATATGTCAAATTCTGAGTCATGGTACCAACAGTACTTAACAACTTGTCTGATCAAGATCTTTGGCTCTTCCAGAAGATGAGTCGGGCTGCGCAATGGAACCTCTTCTATGGTCCTTCCAGGACTCATACACCTAGTCTGGCACCAGCGGCTATTCCTTATATGGAATTACCAGAAACAGCAACCAACCCTTTAGAAAACAGGCTAGCAAACATTTTGAACAACTTGCAGCCAATTCTTCCTCTGTCATCAGTTCCAGAGTTGGATTTTAAAACTCTCTTGGATTTGGCTCCTTTTTCTGATGCTCTGACCATCATTGTAGATGCTCCTGAAATTATACCCTTCTCTCTTGATTGCTCCTTTCTTTCCGGGTAAGACTTGCTTCCTGAGTTCCTCTTCCAACTTGGACAATACTACAAACCTGCTGTCTTGGCTACCAAGCTCACCATCAGCAACATTATTCATTTCAAACTTCACTATGGAGAATTGAGGACCCAATTCACCAAGGTTTTTTTCCCTAGCACTGAACATTTCCAACCTTGAGAACATTCTATATTGGGATACCACCACTTATGCTCTTCGCTTTGCCAGCCAAGTTCTTTGAAGTTGTGCCATGAAGCTTCCAGCCTCTCCAAGGTTCCATAGCTCCTTCTTCTTCAGCTTCTGAGAAGCTCATAGTCATCACTTGCAGGATGCCATTCGCTCTTTACATTAGCTTATTTCTAGTACTCCCCATCAGTATCTTCCACTGATGGCTTTAATAGGAGGCATGATTTGGCAACCCCCGTCCAGTATCCCTTGTTTTCTGCTGTCCCATATGTCTGGTGTTTTTGATGAAGCCCGTTGACAAGCACTCAAGACTAATCATCTTGCTCCAGTACCATATCAGTATTACTTGGGGTTTTTTTCTGACTGCCTCTTTCTATACTGTTGCTTCCCTCCCCGCTCCAGGGTTTTGTGATGTGATTCTTCCAACATCTCAATTTACCTTTCCCTAGTCACTTTCTCAATGGATCTGCGTCCGCTAAATGAACTTGGTTTCATGTAGGTTTAGCCCTCAATAGCATCCAATATCACATAGATTTTGATGGGTTATTCATTCCTACTGCGATCCATCCTCCCTCCCCCAAAAGGTTACATAGGCGGAATCTTTCCCATAATGAGGTAAATCATTAGAAAAAAAAATACAGTTTAAACTATGCAGTTTATAATGCTTTTTCCTTTTTCTATCAATCCTATATCTTTTTTCTTTTTATTTTATTTTTCCCCCAAACTGGGTCCTAGGTATTCTTAAACCTACCTTTTTTCTATGGTACAGAAGTCCTTTTTTCAGACTTGACCATCTAGATTAGTTCAGAAGTCCTTTTTTCAGACTTGACCTAATCATCAGGACATGATAAACTTAATGGGTTATTGGTCCTTCAGGAACTCTTTTGTTTCTTTCATCAATCCATAGCTTCAAATACTTATCATGAACTTGATTTACAACTCTTCCATCTAAGAGATTCTTGATGGAGTAGATGTCAGTTGCCATATTGGCAATAATTTCAAATGGACCTGACCACAACTCATCTAGTTGGTTCTTCTCCTGAAACCATGCGTATCACAATAGGTAACTCTTTCACCTATTAGATATTCTGCTAAGGCCAGTTGGTTCTTATCCTGATTAGCAAGTTTTCCCCAGTTTTGACCTTGTGGATAACATCTCTTGTGCATCCTAAATCATGGTCATCCTGGGCAAATACTTACCATTACTTTTCGAACAATTTGAGCACCTCCTCTTGACGGCCTTCTGTCAGATCATTAAGTTGCTCTCAATCAACCAATCTGCTGATACTCTCAGTTATCCCAGCTGGTAATCCCATCTCATCAAGATTCCCAAAATTGCGGAATCTCCTCAATTCAGCCATCAGTATTAGATTATCAAATGCAATGAGCTGATTCTTCATGATCTTTAACAGTTTTTAGCTTAAATTTCCCAGAAGAACTGAAATTTCTCCATACCCTGGCATTCTTATTCCAGGAGCCACCCAAAGCTCTACTCTAGACTTCTTCCAGGGGCTTCTGACCTCCTCATACAGCAGCTCAGGTACTTCCAATGTCAACCCCATGTCAACTATCATCTGTGATCCCAGAGAAATGGTTCTCTAATCTTTGATCCTTAGTGGAATTCCACAGTTTTCTAGAATTTCCATTGGCATTTCTTGTCACTTCTGAATAACTAATTGGTTTCAAATTTGGACAATGCAATCATTGTATTTTTCTTTTGCCATGGGACTTGCAACCTAAAAAAAGGACCAGAGGTCCTTCTTTTCCCCTTTATCCAAACTGGGTCCTAGGTAACTCTGACCTACCAGCTATAATGGTTCAAAATCTTATTCTCTAAAGATTTAACCATCCATTTGGTTCAGTGGTCCTCTTCTAAGATTTGACCAAAATCTCAGGACATACCATTTAATGATTCAGAGGTCCGCTGGGAACATTGCAAATATTTTCTCTTAGTCTCAAAACTTCCAATTAAAATTGACCTTCTTCACTATATGACCAGCAGCGCTGTTTCTTCACATATAGGCTACACTTGCCGACTTTTGCAATAATCTTAGATATATTAAGCTTTCAATCCTGACTGCTTATTCATCCAACAGGTCATAATTTCATCTCATAATACACAATTGTGCTTTATTCCCATATCTCATTAGCCAACAGTTCCATTTGATTGTTATAATCGTTTTTCTCCTGAAAATGAGTTTTGGCATTCATTCCCATCTTTAATTACACAGGTCGTTCTGGCCTTTTTAGTTTCATCCAATTTATCCTGAATTGATGAACTTGTCTCCAGCAACTTCTGATAATTGGTTGAGTGTTATTAAGTCAAACGATTTTTTCCACTATCTTGGATCAAACGTTTCCTGTAATGCCTTTAATATCTTCAGTGGTATAGCAATACAATTCTCCTGATTGATTTTTTCCTATTTCATCCAATGCCTAATCTAAACACTCACTCCTCAGTACTATTTAAAGCGGACCCAATATCAGCCTGAATTGATCCTGATGTTCCTCAGGACTATTTCAAGCAGACCCAATTTCAAATAAGTTGGCTCTGCTGATACTTTTCATCTCAATTAGATGTTGGTTGGAACCGGTTTCCTTGAGGCACTAGATAGCTCCATATCTAGGCTGTAAGTCATTTTCCCTTGTAATGAGTATCTTCAATTTTCTTTACTTGGAGCTATAAATCTGAGCTGGGTGACGCCAATGAACATGATCCACTTCACGTTCAGATTTAGAAACATTTTATAGGACATCATGTTCTAAGTTCTTCTACTCAAATACACCTCTGTCGTGAGCACCACTTTGTAAAAAATTATGTGTCTGGTTATTACCGGCCAATAACCTCTATAAACTTATTACTTTCACAGGTTCAGTTTTTGTGCAATTCATCCGGATTGTATTGTTATTGATATAATCAGAAGATAATAGTATGACGACTATTATTCATAGTTGAATGGAATTATTAGATCTCAGCCCAATGCTCGGCCATTATTTTTACTTGATATACTTAAGATGTCTCAAAATAGGGATTTGTTCCCACATAATGTACAACCCACTCTTCTCTGAGATTCCCTGGTGACAGTTTCTCCAGTTTGACAAACAGTCAGAAGCAAACCCTGTTTTGTTTCTGCTTCTTCTCAGGGTCCCTACTCATATCTTTGCTCTTTTTCTTAAAAAGTCTACCGATTATCATACACAGCCATAATATCCTTGAGAAAGAATAGAACAATTGAAAGCTGATAAAGTTTATTACTTAAACAATATACCGGGTGAAGGCTATAGAAATTTAAACTATAAAACAATATAACATTTTTTTTATTATATGTGATTTCTAGAGAATTTCTAGTGGGAATTTGGTCATCTAACCCTCAGTTGTCACCTCTTCAATGAAATAGCAGCCATTGCCATTGAATTACTCATCCTCATCACAGCAGTGATGGTCTTCCTTATTCTGGCTAGGATTCCATCTTTGGACGTACTTGAGACCTAAAATGGAAAGATTCAGAAAACGTGTCCCTAACGTTTCCTCTTAAAGCCAAGTGAACCAACCATATTTGGCTAGCGAACTTCTTAGTTAATGGGACTTGTTACCCATTAAGGCAGGTCACAAACCAACTGATCCATTTGCTAGTTGCAGGTGGCATCACTCACCTCACAACATACTACTTACATTCCCAATCTGTTGGTGATGAAAACCAACTGATCCCAATTGGTACACCTGATAGTTAATCACATCAGATGCCCCTATTTCGTCAGCAACTATGCCCAACGAGATTTTAAGCATTTTTCTGGCTTGATCACCAATGTATCTGACCAGGAGAATACCTAAAATATCCTGAACATATCTACTCTATAATCAGGGCCAACCAGTTTCTAATTCCCCTCTCATCAGGGAATTATCCCCTAGAAATCCCTGGTAATCTAGCAGGCTGGGAATATGGGCAAAAATACCAACAGATGCTAAACGGTCATATCATAGTGATGGAGCTTAAGAGCCTGGCAATCCAACTGCCTGTTGGGGTCCTTCATGTTTTACAACCACTTTAAAGAAGCGTGGATAGTAAATACTTTGAATGAAATCCCATATAGGAAGTGATGATAGTTTTTAGACAGCGAGCAAGATGACCAGTCACTACTTCTCATTGGCGCTGTAGTTGCGCTCAGTTTTTGAGAGCACCTTAATTTAATAAGACACTGGATGATTGACCACTTTTTTGCAAAGAACTCCTTTAATTGGAGAGTAGAGGAAAGTCTTTTGGCTGTCGCAGAAACTTTATCTGGATAGACTGCATGGCATGAACACACTATCTTGGGAGGAGAAAGTTGGCGATGAGCTTGTCAAAATCATTGATAGTATCACTAATCCCAAGATACCTCAACACTTGATGGAGATAAGTTTGACGGGGGTTCTTAGCCCAATCCACTCTCCCCTAGGTTCAACCTGTCAGGTAACTCCACTTCACCAGAGGCTCCTAAAATATAACGGCCAACATCTTTACAGCCCCCTTCAGATTCGTCATCAGAGGGATTATCTATGCCCATCATGGAGTCCATTGGTTGTGAGGTAAGTTTAGGGCGTCCATGTTTGCTGGAGAGACCCTGGGGCAGCTCATTTTGCCTATTAGTTTTTGGGTGAGGCGTTGGAGTTATCATGACTCGATTTTTAACCTTCAAACTGGGGTTTTTAATGCCTCATGGAGATAGGTTCCAGACTAAAATTAGCTGAATGAGAGGTTGAGAGGATTAAACTGCAGAGGTAGATGCTTTAACTTAGCCATCTTTTATTAGATAAGTGGGTGAGTGCTTTTGTGAAACAAGTGGTTTAGCCTTTGTGACTTGGCCATTTAACCTATTGTTAGTAGGGGCGATGGGAACCGGAGAAAGGGGTTTAGGCTTAGGAGAATGCTTGGGAACCACTTGGGAAGGTAGCTCTGGAGAAAAAGATGGGCAAGGCAAAGGGACTACTGCTTTCACCAGCTGGCTTTTTTGAGCTGAAGATAAAAGGGAGCACTGCTCCATCATAGCCATTATCATCTAACTATTTTTATAAAAAGAAGAAGTATTTTGTGATAGCAACTCTACATAAGCATGTCTTAGAAGTGAAACAGCCGTAGTAGAGGCTAGATTGGTCGGTTATATGTTTGCCTCAGAGATCCTTGTGCAAGGAAAGTTCATAAATAAAATCCACCGCTAGCAAGGCCTCCTTGATATCTCCTACATTTTTTGAAAGAGTGCTTTATGAAAGAGAGATGCATTGCTAAGGAGGGATGAGACGCCAACCCAGCAAAGATAGCCGCAATAGCATTGTCTAGTGGTAGAATTTTTTCAAGCAGTAAAGGTTGAGCCTTTTTGTAAAAGCATTCAGCAAAAGAAGCAATTAATTCTCCCTTTTGCAGGCTAAGGCACATAAAGGCTTTTTATTGACTTCGCAAGCTCTGTGATGATTAAAACTCCTCAATGAGTGCTTTCTTTACCTTAGCTTAAGTTTAAGGTTTCCATATAAGGAGCATCACGTTTTGGGCGGAGCGGCTAAGGAAGGGAAGGATGTACTTTACTTTTTGGGGAATGGTAACCCTTCCATAACCGCCTCATATACAAAAAAGGAATGAGGCAATGCTACCCTCTCCTGGGGTAAATTTGTCACTGAACGGGGGTTTTTAGTAATTGGAGAAGCCTCATGAGAAGCTTGACATGCACGTTGTTCAAGTGATTCAATTCATGACATGGCGCAGTCTAGCTGCTGGGCTAAAGCATCCAGCTGAGAGTCAGAGGCAGAGGAGAGGTAACGAAGGTTTAAGACCTCAACCACATCCAAATTTTCAAATAGTTTTGTGGTGTACTACCCCCTGTAGTGAGCACCACTTGTTAAAAATCAGGCTTTTTGATAGCTCGCTGGTGCGTTTTTGAAACAGATTTTTAACAATTAATAGAAGAAGCGCAGTTCTCTATTGCTAAGTTAAATAAGATTTTGTGTGTTATTTAACAACTTGTATTTAGACTTATAATAATATGTAATATAAAAGGATTATATCTTTTTATGACTTTTTGTTAGTCACTTCAGTGAGGTTAAGAAACAAACCTTCTTAATAAGCTGATAACTAGTATTCAATATGTCAAGGCTCAAAGTTTGGATTGCTTAGTAAAGTCTGAATTAGTATATATTGACATTTGACCTATCAGATTGGTCAAGACTTACCTCTCTTCAATGTAAGGGCAGATGGGGAAGTGACAAATGGAAAGATGAACCCGTGAGGAAGGAATTTTTATATTTAGTCCAATCAGAAGGCGAGAAAATATTTTCACCTCGCTGGACCCCCTCAGACCCTATAAAAGGAGCAGGTCTCTGTGAGTTAGATTGGTTAAATGAGTTGTGGCCTGGGGGAGGAGCCTTTAATACACTCCTAAATTTGCCACATAGTCGGCGCTATTTGACTACCTGACTTCATGGTATTAGGCTGAGTTTATTACTTAGTTTATTGCCCCAATTAAAATGGTTCCACCGAGAATTAGCCAGAGTCTTTTGGCCGATTTTGTACTTATTTTCATCCATATTTTGAACAGATGCATCCTTATTACACATTTGAATCTGTAATTGTTTAACAGGATCTTAAGAACAAATATATTTTCTAGTTAAAAGTTTATATAATTGTATGATTTTATATACACTTGATATGCCCAGTTAAATTGGTTCACTTATGAAGGGTGATACTAAATCATAGAATTAAACTATAATTACTTGTGAATATACAGAAGGTTAAGCCATTTAACTGTAGATTTTACATCTATTTAAAGCATTTACTTTATAGCTATATTAACTAGGCTTATATCTAGAAAGACTAGCATCAGAAATATATTAATTTGTTTATTTAACCGAGGTAAGCCAACCAGGGGATGGACAATACCAAGAACGAAACTCCATAAAACTAAACCAATTAAAAACATGAACGGACTTCCCCTAAACAAGCAGCAGAAAACACAAAAGTAATGAAGATAAAAAACACCTACCAGGTGGCACAGCGGCAAGATGCTTATCCCATCAAGGTGGAGGGGGAGGGGGGATCATGTGGATCAAAATTTCATCCTCAGGATTAGCATTAAAAAGTAGATCAATGCTGATAATAAGGGGGTTGGGGCATCCACAGGATGAGGGTCAAGGTGAGGTAGATAGCTGTTAAGATTATCAACTTGGGTCAGAATAAAGGATTCTATGAGTTTGGCAACATGGTGTTTGGCTTGGATGTGTGCATTGGGAAGTTGGGATAATTTTGAAATGTTTGCTCTGGTAACATGTGTGGATGGGGATATTCTGCAAGAGTAACGACACATTTGACAGCGATTTTGGCAGTTTCATAGAGGCGTTGGATTTCCTCTTTTGCAGAAGGAGGAAAATTAGAGGGGAACAAGGGGATGTACAGCCATTTTTTAAATTCAGTGATGGATCTTGCCACAGCTTTGCAAGGATGGCAATTTTTGAGCGAGGCCACTGCGGCCTCAGCAAGCTGGTGACGCTTTGGTATGGGATAGCATTTTATTTAGGGACGTATTGTTTTTGGTGGGAATGGGCATTTAATTATGAATTCATATAAGGTTCTAGATCAATTGGTTTAGCTGGTGGTGGGAAAATTTCACCTGATTTGGTCATTACATTCAATAATCCCCTAGGATTTTAGTTGACTTAGATTTATTTGGTGATAGATGGCAGTGGTTGGGTAAGTTTTGAGGAGGTGGATTTTTTGGATTGAACATTGGTCCAAGCCTGCACCCAATTGGTTGGCATGGGTGTTCATTGGCCAGCTTGGGCTTGAGGTGCTAGATTTTTCTTCTGATTCAAGCTCATGGCCTGTGAGGGTGAAGCATCCAAAATCTCCACTCAATCACAGTTGGTGTGGCCTCATGGGTGAAGTTACCTGTGTTTTCAGTGTGTGATTTATGTTGAAATGCTTTTTTTCATATGGTCCATTTCATAGCAGAGGGGGCAGATTGTTTGACTGTTGTCAGTTCAAGCCCAAAAGAAATGGTCAGGTGCAGATGGAATATGGACACACGATGGGATGTTCTGGGCTATGTTTAGCTGGTGGGAGGTTGTTGGGATAGGGTAGCTTAAGGTAATAGTTCCTCCAAAGAGTACCAAAATGGATGGAGTAAAATGTCTGACTGCATGTAAACAGTGAGGAGAGCAAGGAATCCTAAAATGTAGGGGCCAGTATTTGGCTGTAATCTTGGGAATAGTTGATGAGGGATTTTTGTATTAAAACTGGTGAAGTTGTTGGACAGAGAGGAGCTTGCTGTACAAAGGCTCTAGAAATAAGTAAAACAAGGAACAAATCTGAGATAAAAACCTAATTTTAATTAAGAAAAGGCGCG
Source organism: Massospora cicadina (assembly GCA_022478985.1). Lineage (NCBI taxonomy): Eukaryota > Fungi > Entomophthoromycota > Entomophthoromycetes > Entomophthorales > Entomophthoraceae > Massospora > Massospora cicadina. The sequence goes on from JAKSZP010012495.1 coordinate 43,183, forward strand.
GATATTTATAGGAGAGGTTTTCCTCCTAATCCTTTCAAGGTAGCGACGTCCTCCATTGGCAAGATCTTCAGCATCCTAATGTTGATCAGGTGGGGAATCGATGGCAGGCTTTCCTTTGACAATTTGATTAGGGGACGGAAAATAACGCTCCATAAGAAAGAAATTTCG
>JAKSZP010012496.1:0-43259 GCA_022478985.1 Massospora cicadina
AAGCACTGTGGGGTGCTAATTCTGGAAAAATAATTTTTTCAAATTCAAATCCTCAGAAACATTCCTAAATGGCCGAGTGCTCGTTGTCACCTTCTCATGGGCTGATGTAGTGTACGCAATCATCAACATCTATGCCCCAAATGGTGCACATGAGCGTCAGGAATTTTTCTTATCAGTAAAATCCCTCCCGCTACCCCCTGATTCTTTCCTAGTCAGCGACATGAACTGTTGGCTAACCTCACCAACGGACCAGTGGCCACCCTCACCCCATGCCCCACAGGGTCATGAGAACTACATGTTCTAAAGGCCACCCTTGGGTTAATGGATGTGCTGCTGTGACATGCCCCGCTGCTCAAAAACATGATGCATCCCCACGTCCACAACGGCCAATTAAGGTCCATGACCTGCATTGACCTTATTCTTATGCCGGCGAAATTCCAACCCCACATCTCCCACTTCAAAACAACAAAAATGGAATTCTCTGACCACCGACTGGTCTCGATAACCTACCACCTACCGGTCACAGTTGCTAAGGGCCCACATTGGTGCAAAATCTGCCCCCCCAAGCTCGCGTCACCAGGATTTTCCACGTGGGTGAGAGAGGCAACTTTGGCAAAATCGTTTGTTGCACCATTTTGCATGGACCCATTTCCACATGGGCAACTTTCAAAGAGGACACCATCCGCCACTATTGCCATCTCTCCTCCAGACGCTCACGAGCCACATTGGCAGTTATCTCGTGCACTCTGGCAGGATTGGTACACTTGGAGTCCAACATTCCAGCTATAGGATACAGCCCTGCATGGGGCCAGAAGTGGGCAGAGACAGCTGCCCACCTCAACGCATTTGAAAGACAACACAAACATTGGGTTTGTGTTCAATACAGGGCCACATGCATCGCAAAAGGTGACAAGTGCACCACATACTTCTTTAAAAAAGATTTTGCACCACGCCAGAGCGTGGCCTGCACACAGGTGCAAAGATTGGATGATTCCATTGCGGATACACCAGCCAAAGTAGCAATCAAAATGCAAAAATACTACTCCAAGTTATACCAAGCCAAACCAATTCAGCCAGCCAAAGTGGCAGAATTTCTCAACTGAGCTCATATCCGCACCATTTTCCAATACCCAGAAATAATGAATTTAATTACCCCAAACAAATTATGGACAGCCATTTGCAGTGCGCCAAACCAAAAATGCCCAGGCCCAGATGGCATTCCATATGAGTTCTACAAAAAATACTTCAAATATATATCCCCATTGCTGCTCGCCTCACTTAACCAAAGCCTGTTGGAAACGCGCCTCCTACCAGGAGGACATGAGGCCTTTACTGTCACACTCTTTAAGAAAGGGGATAAGCTTGACTTAGCCAACTGGCGCCCCATTTCTCTAACAAACACAGACACCAAAATTTTAACAAAAATCATGGCTAACCGTTTAGGGACTGTAGCATCTGCCACCATCTCCCCAGAATAATTCAGTTTCATCCCCAGAAGGTTGATTTGGGATAACGTGCACTCCGTGGTTAATGCATGTCAGTCCACAGCCTCTGGGGCACTGGTATTCTTGGACCAAAAAAAGGCCTATGATAGAGTAAACTGGGAATACCTAAGGGCCTGCCTCCATCAATTCCGCCTACCCCCCCCCGCTTCATCAACTGGGTGATGCTGCTCACGGAATCTGCAACAATGGCAGTGCGTGGCCCAGGCTTCTTAATGGAAGTAGTCCGCCCTCAAAGGGGCTTGCGACAAGGGGACCCCCTCAGCCCACTCTTATACAACTTCAGCCTTGACCCACTACTGCGAAATGTGAATGCCCAACTCACTGGGGTCCATGTGCCAGGCCAAACCCCAGTCAAGATGATGGCATTTGCAGATGACTGCATGGTGGGGGTGTCTAATAATAAAGATGCATGCGCGCTTGAAGCCTTCATCCAAGAATATTCCTGGGTAAGCAACGTGACACTGAACGCCTCCAAAACTAAAATCATCCTCCTTGGTCGGTTTCAGAACTGCTGGCCCCAGAAATTAGTTCCCAACCTGGCCCATCTGCTCGCCCACGTCCACGCCTTACTAACTCAACACACATCACCCCACTGGTGCTCCCCTTTGTGCCACGTCCTACCATAGGACTGGTGCGCCATCTGGGCGTGTGGATGGAGGCAGGCAGATATGCGTCAGCAGTAATGGAGTGCCATATACTGGACAACGTGACGAAGCGAATCAACTCTCAGAGCCCACCCTAATACCCTCACTGGTAGGGTTGTTCTAGCCAACTCTATGCTCCTATCCAAAGTCTGGTTCGGAGCTCACGCCATCCCCTTCTCCCCAAGCTTCTTCAAATCCCTGTATGCCTTGCTGCAAGGATGGCTTTGGTCAGGCCGCCCTCCACCAGTATGGCTAAAGGTCATGTTTGGCCCTCATCATCAAGGTGGCATGGGCCTGATTGACTTCAAAGCCCATGCTGCAAAGATCCTGGGCACCTGGATCGCGGCCGTCACCGCTCCTACACTCCCATCCCAACACTGGTCCCGCGCGGCCCGCTCCAACTTCTCCCAAGCCTTGGGCCTCAACAATCCATCGAACCCCCACTCCCTGATAATATACCTCGCATCACACACATCGGCCACAGGTCCTCATGGGACTAAAACCCACTACAAACGAATCCTACTCTCCATGCGAAGCGCAGAGTGGAGAATTTGTATTAGCGGACGTACAACCCAAAGAGGCCGCCCCTCTCCTCAGTTCACACAAGAGGTACAGGGGCTACCCATCCATGATGGCGTGATCCCCATTCGGCCCCATGTCCTATCCAGGGTAGACTACCTGGAAATGATGGACATCCCTTATTCCACTGAGACCCAAAAAACTATCTGGAAATACGCACGCCATCCTCTGTTGCAGCCTCAAGTCCGCTCACATGTGTGGCGCTGCCTGAGGCGGGTGTATCATACAGCTGAGCGCTCTAACGCTTTACACTCATCCTGTGTTGTATGTGGCCAGTATGGAACGCTGTTCCACCGCCTGGAGAAGTGCCCCACCTCTAAAGTGATATGGCGCAAAGTTCAACGTCTGCTGGGCCAGGATCAAACGCATCCCTTTAGTCTGTCAAGAGATATGTTTGCTCTATCAATGGCCTCCTCCCTTCCACCCTCCCTCCATGCTCTGGTGGTTGCAATCGCCATGTGGACCATCCACACAATTGTCTTAGATGCCATCGCAGGCTCCACCCCCACCCTCCCAGAAACTGTCCACAGATTCCGGTCTCATTTGGTGGACCACTTTCAAACGTGGATGTTTGGATTTCTCCCACCGCGTCGCCGACAGCTGGTCTCCTCCTGGTTCCCAGTCTGGTTCATCAAATCAGACCCCTTCCTCTACACGTGCTCAATAGTGGCTACGGCCCCTTCACACGTCCCCTCCCTCTCCCCATAAGTGGCGTTCCCGCGGGCAACAAGAGATAGCATCGCTTCTCTGGGGTGCCTCCCCTGGTACTAAGTTTGTCTGTTCTGAGTCATATTCAGAAGTGTCCGTCCCATGGTCGGCCTTCCCCGCAATAAATATAAAAATATAAAAATATAATTAAATAACTGGTGCATTGCAGAGATGAGGTCGTATCACTTCCATGACCATCATGTGTATCCCCAGAACCAACTTGAGCATATTTTGCCCTTACCCAGAAATGTTCCAGGGTGTACTTCAGGTTATCATGTTCACAAACTTGTATACTTTGGCCTCTTCACGCTCAAACTTAATGGTACAATCTGTCCCTACAATCACTTCATTTAACCATAGATTACCCTCCTGTTCTTTTGGGGTTCAAATTTTTGGAGCCAGCTAATGAAGTTGAGACTAGCCTGCCAGTCAGGGTGCTTGAACACGCATGATGAAATCCAGAATTCCAGGGGCATAGTCGTCTATAAGACCTGATAATTTGTGATAAGGGAAGCAATTTTGGGATAGCGGCTGACAACCATCATTATCACCAATCTATCAACAATCAAGCCATGGCTGCCACAGTGACCACAAATGGCGCCGCTGTTAGTTCTTTTGTGCCCATGAGTGGCCCCAAACTTTCTGAGGTGCCATGGGCTGTAGAGCATACAGAGAAGTCATAAACTTCGTCCAATGGGGAAAAATAATCTCAAACAGTAAAGGTACATCCTGATGCCTGAGGGCGTCCAAAAGTAGGACATCCCAAGGAGGCCACTAAATCAATATCTTCATTTGGGGGTGAGAGGGCAGCAATGTGGTGATGATGGCCACATTGTCTCACTCATTGCATAACCTGAGGAACATGGCACTTTTTAGGTGGTGGCTGAAAAAGTGAAAAAACAAACTGGAAATTCGTAAGCATAAATTGTTTAATAAACAAAAATATGGAAATTGACTGCCAACTGTACTTGTGGGGATGGTTGTCATAAGTGCTGGGGCTTTGGGAATAAATTTACTTTACATAAACCAAGGGTAGTGCGAACCCATCCAACTCCATTGTATTAACATTTTCAACTAATTTGATGCTAAATTGATTTATCACTGGCCAGCCACCTCTCGCTTGAATTTTCCTACTAAATTTCCTCTACAAGCGCGATTCTGCTTGGTTGGTCAGCAACGCTTTGTCTGTTGGGTGACTGGTTGCGCCCATGGCTAGACCACATAGGTCCAATCCTATTGGGTATCAAATGTACTTAGAGCCCTTGAACCCTCTGGGGTGGACCCACCTTTTCCTGTGGAAGAGAAACACCTGGCAGGATTTTGAACCCAATTTTACTGTGGATGGCTCAACTTCAAAGTACATCAAACTATTTGGTTTAACGGCCCCCTCAAAGGGACCTGAAATTGTCAAGGGGGAGATGCCCACCACTACCCCTCTGATGGTGGCCTCTCATCGCCGCCACCTCCACACAAACCTCTGATCCGCTGCACTAACTCTTGGGTGGTGAGGCAAAGGGGAAAGGGGTAACTCTAAGGGGGTATGACGTAATCCAATTTTTATTCACCACATGGGCTAAATCACCCTGGGTAACTAGAGGGATGCCACCTTCTTCAGCCCCTTCTTCATGAGGAACAGGGATTACTCTTTATTGAGGTGCAGGGGATGCCCCCCAGACTTACACTCCACCCCCTTTAGGGGCTTCAGCTAGGAAAAAGTTCTTGTGGGTTGGGCCAATTTCATGGAGGCGACAATTGGTTTGACCTGTTCCCTGCTGCATCTGGGAAATGCTAGTGGAATTCCAATGAGTCCAAGGCATGTACTCAGTCACATTCTGGGACCCAGCTATTCTCTTCTGCGTCAAACCTTTGCATGACACCAGGTACTCCAGTATCTTTTTTACAAGATGAGTGTCTACAACCACCTCTGTTTCCCACTCTGGGATCCCTCAACAAGGTACACCTCTAAGTCTCAGGCGGGGGACCCTCAAACAAGGTCAGCTTGCTTTCATGGAACACTGCAAAGGCTCAAAACGATGGGGGGAAATCTAACTGGTACAAAGTATGACATGCCTTTCTAACAATATGGTAAGTCCTATCCTCTTCGCCCCAGTTTTTCTGCAAGGCTGCTTTATTGGGATATTTCTGGCATCCAGGATCATGATATCTTTTTCCTTGTATGCTGGCCCACCCATCTCTTACCATCTTTATTCTCCTTATGTACCTTCATGGCGGCATTTAAATTGGTATTGACCCCTTAGTGTACATCCTTGATGGACTTGGTGAAGTCCACCACTGTTTCCACCCTCGACCCACAGCTGGGTTACAACTCAAAAGAGGGTTAAACCCATAAACAGTGAAGAAGGGAGAACACCCAATTGAAGCATGCTGGGCGTTATTATAACTAAATTGTGCCAGGGGAAGATGGGAAGCCCAATCAGAATGGTTGGCTGCAGTGTAACACTGCAAAAACTTCTCAAGGCACTGTTTCACTCAATCCATCTGCTCATCTGAATGGGGGTGGTAGGCAGTAGAACGGCATGGATGAATTTGTGTAATTTTACGCAACTCCTTTCAAAACGCGGATGTGAACTGGGGCCTGTGGTCACTGATAATCTCCTGGGGCACCCCATGTAGGGTTTGATTGGTGGGTTCGCGCCAGTACACTACAAATGAATTTGTTAGTACTAACTGGTTACTGACCATATTGGATAAACTGGCAGAGATCCTCTGAACCCGCACGCCATGTATTGAAATTATGACATATTTTTAAACCAAAGTCCTAGCTACGCTTCATGATAATAGCAGGGTCTGGCGCTAAGACAGCGCTGAGAATGAAACCAATGCTTTAGTAAGTTTTCTGTAGAGCTCATATTCCAGATATAAATTTCTTGCATATAGATTTAAAAATATAAAACTATCCTGAGCTAGCAAATATTGTATTAAACATTGTATATTTCTTAGGAAATGAAACTAACTCTAAGTTACTAATTTTTCCTTTATTTAGCACTGCAACCCCTCAACTAAGCTCATTTAACCTAAGCTTTCAAGTGACGATCATAAAATCATCTATGAAGGCTCAAAATCCCATTTGTTCACTATTCAGATAATTTGGGATGCCAGTGTCACATTCCACTAAAACAGCCTCTGTTCCCAAATTGAGCCTTCTTACCTTCAATGACCCCATTCACAATCCACTCTTCCATTAATCCAAACTTATCTGAATTGACTTTCAAATTCTTAGTAGAATCCAATTTTCGCCAACCAGGTTGATGTGCGGACCAAGCTGTATCTGATCTATTACATCACCCCTGTGAGACCCAAAATTCCCATACCTTCTCCAGCAGCGCCTCATTCTTCCAGCATTTTTAATGTCGCCTCCTCTACCAGATAAATCTTCCAATTTACCAAGAACTTCTGCCAGCCACTCACCCACCGCACATCCATTGTTCAATCACCCTCGTTTTCCTGGCTATCATCCTCACAAGGGCTCAACAGTCCTGGACACTCCGGTCTTTTTCCTATAAACTCCTGAAGCTGTGAGGTTTGGATCACTGGGTGGACCTTTGACCCTTCCAGAAGCTCCAATATAAAGCGACCCTATTAACAACATTGATAATTTTTTATGTACCTAAAATCTTTGAGCTAATCTTGCAGCTCAACACTGGCATGGCCTAGTTCTTAGCCGCCATTGACACCCAATCTCTAGTAGCAAATAACGGAACTGGCGCCCTTCATCAGTCTGCCTGATGCTTCTGCCATGCCATGCCTCATTCTAGTTTCCCTCATAATTTCCTCCCAATGTCTGCCATATTGCAGGTTATCTTGTCCGCCCCTTGACACATTACACCACTTGAATTCCCATCCAATGTAGGATTGAATCCATGGTTCATGAAAATGGGGCAATTCCTACCACTAATTGACAATGGTTGTTCTAAGAAAACTGGGCTAACCTGACCCATGATACCCAATTGTCCTGCCAATCAGAAATGTAACACCATAGGTATTGTTTGAGTATTTTATTTACTCTCTCTATTTGTCCTCCAAATTGGGGATGATATGCTGAAGCCCAACATAGGAGAGTTTTTAAATCTCTGAGCAAGTTGAACCAAATTTTGATACAACCTGAGGACCATGGTCAGAAATAATTTCTGCCAGCAGCCCATGCCAGGAAGAATTTTCATCAAAAAAAACTTTAATGCGTTCTTGGCTGAAAAATTGTAGTTCATGGGAAAATTCAGCGTATTAAGTCAACCAATTGACAATCACCATAATTGTGTCCTTTAATCGGACCTTTGGTAGGCAATGATGTAGTCCACACTAACAGACCCCATGGCTGACCTGGAATTTGAGGTGGAATTAACTTACACGCTGGAGGCTTTTTAGAAGGTTTTGACCTAGCGGTAACCAAGCATTTCCCACAAATTTCATAATGTCCTTGCATAGTCCCAGCCACAGATAATTCCGCCGCACCAGTTCAACCATCTTCTCAATTCCAAGGCGCCCCTCCAATGGGTGGTCATAAGAAGCTTGCAATACCTTCCATTGCAGTAACAGATATAGAGCTTTTCTTAGTTCTAGATGGTCAAACTCGAGGGGGGATTCATCAATGTTTATTGAATTACGCCTGGGCTCCTAAGAGCCTGAGGCGAGGGAAGGGGAGGGAGGAGGCATCGAGAAAGGGAGGGGGGTTTGCGCGCCAGAGCCGTGCTGCAGTGACAACTGAGCGGGGGAGGGTTGGCGACATAGTGCAGACCTTCAGGGCCATCTCAAAGTGTACCTGAAAGTGGGTGATCATGTGTGGAAGGGTCCACACCTGCTGGTCAAAGGCAGCATGAAGGAAGGAGTTATGGATGGTCCAGATGGCTGTGGCATAGGCGAGGACACGGAGGGGTCGGTGGCAACCAGGCAATGTCTGCTCAAACATGAGGTCTTGCACAGAGTGTCCAGACCAGGGCTGAGCATGGAGGAGCGCGCGGGCCTTTGGCCAAAATGCGGCGACACCTGGACAGGTGAAAAAACGATGGAGGTGGGAGTCAATAGGCTCCACACAGCGGGGCAGCTTTGGTGCTGGAAGGTAGGGCCAGTCCGGTCCCCTGTCCTGTATGAACAGTGGAGCACCCTCCATAAGGTGTTGGACACCTTTGCTGACAGGATGGGGTGATAGACGTCCTTCCACAATTCCTTAAGGTCAAATCTCACGGAGGGAGGGAGGAGCTCAAGGAGTCTTGGGCGGATGGGAGGACGATCTTGGGGGTTGAGGAGAGTTGTGACAACTTTTCCATTGTGCACAATTGCATGGCGACGGGGGCTGAGGCCAGGGCCTTCCCTTCTGTATGGGAAGGCATGGTGGATCCGCGCGCCTACTCGTTTCAGGGCAAGGAGAGCCTGGTTCCAGTAGGGGGATGAGGATGGTTTTAGGCGATGGCCTGGGTGGTTTGTGAGCCACTCCCCTAATGAGGTCAGAGATGCTCTAGGAAGACCCAGAGCTGCTGACACTGACTGGCGGAGGGCGGGCGCTCATTGGGGCATGGGGGTCGCGTCCCAGCAGACAATCGGCCATAGGAACTTCAGGAAGATTGTGGTGGCGTGGGATCGCGTGTCCAGAAGCCCTAGGCCCCCTTCATTGCAGGGTCGGGCAAGGGTTGAGAGGGCCATTGGTGGATGGTTTGAGCCCCAGATCCAACAGCGGAGGAGTACATTGAGCCGCGTATAAAAGGCATCTGTGAATGGGCAGACGTGCGCTAGGACCTAGACTTTGGAGAGGAGGAACACATTGGCCATCAGAGCTCGACCCTGGGGGTGATGTGCCGCCAGTTCCAGCTGGCAATCCTGGAGTTAAATGCTGCGAGGAGCAAGTCCTCATTGTCTTTTAGCGCAACTCCTTGTTGGTTGGTGAGAACGCCCAGGTGACGGAAGGTACCGCGCTCAGGTTCAATACCAAATGGTGGGGGGAAGGTGGGGAGCCAACCTGTATAACTGTTGTCTTGGAGGTGTTGACCATGGCGTTAGGCCTTGGTGTACCTCTCATTGGTCACAGCAGCGAGGGCAACATCCCCAGGGCAGCCAAATGCAATGGCAGTGTCATCTGCAAATGCCATGGTGCGTGTGGGGGCTTTACCTGGGACCAGAATCCCTGTTAGCTTGTCCTGTAAGGAGGCCAAGAGGGGTCAAGGGTGATGTTAAAAAGGATAGGGCTCAGGGGGTCCCCTTGCCGGAGACCTTGTCCAACTGGTACTGCCACTGTAAAACCCATAGGCGCCAGGACTCTGGTGTGGAGCTGGTCATAGAGCGCTGATATCCAGCGCCTAGCTGCGGGTGGGAGATGGAAGCGGGCCAGGGAAGCATCAATATACTTCCAGGCTACCCAATCATATGCTTTCTCCATATCCAGGAGAGCCACAAAGCCATTCACCTTACGAGAGTTAGCAGTCAAAGTCACGTGAAGTTCATTATAGTTGTCCCATAACGACCTCCCCGGAATAAAACCGTGCTGGGATGGAGAGAGGCGAGGTGACACCCATTTGGTGATGCGGTTGACCAGAAGCTTCGTGAAGAGCTTGTGGTCTGTGTTGATCAACGCTATGGGGCGCCAGTTCGCCAGGTTCTCACGGTCTGACTTCTTGTGAATGAGGGTCGTGATTGAGCCTCTGGAGTTGGGGAGGACATCGCCATTCACTAAGAGTGCAGCGAAGAGGTCGCGGAGCGTTCTGGCTATCACTGCAGGTTCCAGAAGGTACACCTCAAAGGGTATTCCATCTGGGCCTGGGGCTTTAAGCCGTGGGGATTTTAGAATGGTTTCCATCACCTCCTGGATGGAAATAGGCGCCAGTAGAGCCTCATCAGCCCGTGGGTCAATGGGCGGCTCTGGAGCCCGCCACAGGAAGCCTTGGATGTCCGATGGGTCCACCTGGGTGGCATGGAAGAGGCTGGAGTAGAAGCGGTGTAGTTCCTGCGTGATTTCCTCCTTATCTGAAGTGGTTGTAGTGCCAATCTTCAGTGCAGTAATATCCTGCGCTGTTGACCGGGCTTTCTGTTTCTGAAAGAAGAAGCGGGTGGGGCGTTCCCATTGAGCATAGTAACGAGATGTTGTAAAGTTTGCTGCCCGTTCTTCCTGCAGTGTGAGCTCCAAGCGGATTGCTTCCTGCGCCGCTTCTCAGTCTTCTAACCATCTGGGAGAGGGCGAGGGCTGGCAGTTTCGCTCTAGATGTCTGATTCTGGCTTCCGCCCTTTTGACTCTGGCGCGAGCTGCAGTCATCTGGGCTTTGGCACAGTTGTAAGCAACGCGGGTGATGCCCTCCTTGGTCACCGCCCATCTAGCCTTGTGGTCAAGCAAGTGGGGTGGGGGTGAGGTGAGAGTCTCCCAGATGGTCATAGACAGCTTCTCCTTAGTGAAGGGGTTGTTGAGAAGAGCTGGGGCAACCCTAGTCCAGAACCTACGCAACGGTCTAAGTGTGGTGGTGAGGACAACGGTGAGTGACCTGTGATCACTCAGATGGTTGTCACGAGAGATGGGAGAGGAGACGCGGCCAATTAGCAGGGGGCCAATCAGTGCCATATCTATGCGTGACGCTGACTGGAAAGCTCCTCCATCATACTGGATCCTAGTCATGCAACCTAGGCCAGACGCTGAGGGTGGAAGCGCATCTATAAAGCCACTCAGGCGAAGGAAATCCTGGAGGCGACTTGATCCAGGGCGTTCCTTTGCTGCAGGGGGGTAAGAGTCACGGACGCGACTTATGGTTGTGTTGAAATCTCCTAAGAGGACTGTATTCCGTGGGATATTGAGTTGGACGAGCTCTTCCAAGAGCCAATTTTGCTCCTGACCTGCATTAGGCAGGTAGATGCCTGCAGCGAAGAAGGAGAAGTCAGGAGTGGTAAGTTTGGCCAGTATGAGGCGGCCACCTAGATATTGTGAAAAAGAATGGGTTTTAACCCGGGGATTCAAAACAATAAGGGCGGCATGGTTTGTCCAGAAGGATTTTCCTCTAAACTGTTCATTCCATGCAGATTGTTCGTGGGGGAGGATATGGGGGTCCTGGACAGCAGCGATGTCAATTTGTGCTGACCTGAAGTTTCAGAGGAGGCGGGCTCTCCGCTTAAAGTCCCGCAACCCATTTGCATTGATGGATTGCAGGGCCAGGGTGCTGCCATGGGGACTCATAGCTGTTCCCCTCCATGACCTGAGGGTTGCCAGCGCTTAAACCTGCTGCTGTGAGGCGGCTAGTTTTGAGTCCTTTAGCTTTACTAGCTGCAATCCGTGAGGAGCGTCGAGGGTTCTGAGGGGAAGGAGAGGGTGGGGGCGGAGGACCCAGTAAGCCAGCCTAGGATGCTGCCCCCGCTCTGTTGCAGGGGAAGGACCTGAGGGTGCTCAATGGTGACCTCCGCGGTGTCCCCATTTGATGAGTCTGAGTCCATATTCACTTCCTCCAACACTGCAAAGGATCCGCGCAAAATGGACTGTGGGGTTGGGGTAGGACTCTTTGAGGTGGCACTTCTACCGCAGGCCGCGGGTTGCCAGTCCATTCTGGTGGGCATAGCTCCATTGGGAGCTGAGGGTTAATGCGATAAATCGCTGGTGGAGGTTGGTGGGGGTGCCGCGGAGCCCTTAGTGTGGGTGGCTGATGAGGGTCACCCTGTGGGAGATACCTTGCGCTTGATGAGAGAGGGAGTTGACTCTGGGAGATTGGAGGGGGTGCCCACTGGAAGGGGGCATGAGCGCGAAGGTATCCCATACCAATAGTGGGGTTAGCTGTTTCAACTGCTAGGCGTAAGGCCTCAGGGGACAGGTCTTGAACGGGAACCCATTGTGTGGGTTGTGGAATTGCTGCTGCAGCCACGTGGGATCGTTTTTGGCCTGGTTTAGGCCCCTGGGTGGTGGCTAAGAGGGCTTGTTTTCGAGCTGTGCAGCCACTATACAAGTGTCCAAGGGCATTACACCATGAACACCGGGGGCGCGCCTGATCAGGGTTGACAAAAAATATCTCAGGGCATGCCCCAACTACCGCCACACGAGGAATAACCTCAATGTTGCGGGATACAGTGGGGGAGGGGATGAACGACGCCCTAGCAGTGCGAGCTCTTTGAGTGGGAGCATAGTAAGAGGGGACGCTAAAGTCCACTGAAAGAACAGACCCAAACTCCATTAAACCACGATGGAGTGCCAGTTTAAGAGACTCAGGATCAACAGTCGTTAGTAGGTTGGAAAAAGTAACCCATGAAATTTTCTCCAGGTGAGAGCGTGTGCGGGAGATGCGAAGAGATCCACGTGGAATAATGACCTGGAGGGTGGCAGCATGGTCAGCAAGGGCAGCTTCAGTGAAGCCCACATCGATGTAGTGGCCCTCCACTGATTCATGGATGGTGGTGTTAATTGGGAATGTCTCCGCAATCGCTGCAAAGTATGATAAGTAATCCTCTGTATAGAATTCAACAAGGTTATGCCCATAATAAAGGCGAATTGCATGGGAGAGAGTTGAGCGAGGTAGAGCTTTTTGCGCTCTAGTTTCGGCCCATTTCTTCTTAACATCAGCAATAAACGCCACTTCACAGGGATCAGCTTTGGGTAGCGTTGGTGCCAGAGGTTTTTGCCACGCCCCAGTGGCTCCTTTGGTACGTTTGTGTTTGCTTTGGGCTGCAATTGCGGGTTGAGTGTGAGCTGGTGGTTTGGACAAGTTTATGGAGTTCCCTTGTTGCTGGAATGTTACAGCAGTTGCTGGCGTCATATTAAATTGAGGGGCGGTTTGTTGGGCCTCGCTAAATTGGGGAGGCCCATCCAGATTGGAATTAACTCCAGCCAGTTGGGAGGAGGGAGATATTTCATCACCATCCCAATCTATTTGGGTAAATTCAGCCCGAGTATTTGCTGTGATTTCATGGGCAAAACTCACTGGCTGATTGGTGAATTGGTCGTTTTCAGCATATGGAGTTAAAGTGTCGACTTGAGAAGTGCCAATTATGGGGTTTAAATGGGACGGGTGAGATTGGAACTGGTGTGAAGTTCCAAAATCTGAACCATTTAAATCCCCATTGGGAAGAGTAGATTGTCCCAATTTGGTGCTTAGTGAACCAGAATGTGCGGCTAATCCAACCTTAAATCCGAGGGTTTGGGGGCCAGGTGATTGTTGGGCCTCGCTAAATTGGGGAGGCCCATCCAGATTGGAATTAACTCCAGCCAATTGGGAGGAGGGCGATGTTTCATCACCATCCCAATCTATTTGGGTAAATTCAGCCCGAGTATTTGCTGTGATTTCGTGGGCAAAACTCACTGGCTATTTGGTGAATTGGTCGTTTTCAGCATATGGAGATAAAGTGCCGACTTGAGAAGTGCCAATTACGGGGTTTAAATGGGACGGGTGAGATTGGAACTGGTGTGAAGTTCCAAAACTCGACCCATTTGAATTCTCATTGAGAAGAGTAGATTGTCCCAATTTGGTGCTTAGTGAACCAGAATGTGCGGCTAATCCAACCTTACATCTGAGGGTTTGGGGGTCAGGTAGCTTGGTATCGCCCCTCATGGAAGGAGCCAGGAACACGGCGTCATCAATAATAGATGGGGCTGAATTAGCTGACACAATAGGGGAGGTGAATGCCTGGATGGGCTGAGTTGCATTCAACTGAGCAGACGCCATTAAAACAGCGTGGGTGATGGCCTCCTTGGTTGGAGGGGGCCCAGCGGTTTAGACGGAGGCAGCGCACACAGAACTGTTAGGCGTGCAGGTTGCAGAAGTGCGATCAGGTGAATTGGCGCTAGTTGAAGTAGCTTCAGGTTGGGGGGTGGTGCCTGCTTTCATGGCTGCTGCTTGAGAGCGGGTGATTCTGGTTGACCCTAAGGTGGGTAACCGAGGGTTGCTTCGTTTGGGGTGGTGCTGGCTCGTTTGGCATAGCCTGCGGGTTCTTTTGCGGGGTTTCCCACCATATTTGCTAATAGTTTTCGTAAATCTCTTTAGTGGAGCTAACTTTCAGGCTGAATTGATTTTCAAAAAGTGATGCTTAGCAGAAAGAGATATGAATACAGATACAGAGCTTACATGCAATAATCATGGTACAATACGCCGCTCTTCTTACCATAAGTCTGATGGTGGTCATGCTGTTGGCCTTCCGCTGTATCAGCCCATAACCGCTGACCAAATGCTAACCTTCTCTGTTTCCGCTGAATCTCCTATCTGAATTGACTTCCTCTACAGTTAATCATCAAAAATTGATCAGGCAAGAACTTTATAGCTATGTTAAAACCTTCCAACTCCGTCTTCCTTATAGGCCATCCCCAGATCACAATATAGCTAATCCACCAAGGTGTTGGCCAATCCTGGATGTTATATTATCCAAAAATCATACTGAACCAGCTTTACATGCCAACGGGCTTTGCGCTGGTCCATCTTTCTTAGCTTGCAATAATATTCCAGTGCTTGATGATCCGTTTATACCACAAAATTATGGCGAGCATAAAGCTGAGACCACTGCTGGTAATTCTTACTGTATATTGGATAATTCTTTTCTGCTGGGATCATTTTTTGGTTAAATTAGCACACAGGGTGCTCTAACCCATTTTCCCCTTTTGTAATAACACTGCTTCCATGGCGTAATTCAATGCACCAATCTAGACCATGAATGGTTTTGAGGGTCTGAGTGATCCAGAACAAACGCTGAAAGAAGCTTCTCCTTTAACAAATTGAACGCCCGCTCCTCCTCCTCTTTCCCCATACAAATGAACATCTTGAACTAACTGCACAAGCGGTAAAGCCATTCATGACAGATTTTTCACAAAATACCAGAATAAAATCATCATTCCCAAAAAAAACTCTGTACCACCATCATTCCGTCAGTGCTTTCTACGCCAAACCTACTTGCAGCTTGTTGGGGCATATCCTAAGTCCATTCCTGAACACAAAATTTACCAAAAACGTTACCTAGCTTTATTTGAATTTACATTTAGATGTCTTCAACCACAGATTATCCTTGGCAAGCGCTTCCAGCACCTCCTGAACATTGCGCACATGATCTTCATGGGAGCGGGAAAACAAGAGTATGTCATCCATATATGTAATACAGCTAAGGCCAATAATCCCACTCAGCACTTGATCAATTATCTGTTGGAACACTGCTGGGGCATTCTGAATCCTGACCAAGTTTGCCTAATACTAAAGCATCCATAGCGACATTTAAATTTCATATATTTTTGATGTTCTGGTCTCACAGATAATTAAGTAAATGCATCCGCAGGATCTAGCTTTGTAAAGATAATACAGCCTGTAACAATCAGGAGAAAATCATCTACTAAGGAAGTGGTATAAGGGTCTGGCTCCGTTACTGCGTTGAGCTGCTAGAAGTCCACGCAAGGCTGCAATTCACCACTTACTTTTGTTACTAGTGGTATTGGCAACACAACAGCAGATTTTGATGGCTCTATTAACCCCTTGCTAAACATTGAACTAAACTTCACCTCCAATGCTGCTTTTGCCCACTGATTGAGCAGGTAAATTAGAAATCTATGGGTAAGTTTGGATTCTTCCTTAAACCAAAATGAAAACGTGAATGGGCCAGTTGGGAAAATGCAGAACCTCAGTTAGGACCAAAAACAACTCCCACAAAATTTTCAGAATTCCACCAGTAATTCATCCGCCTGCATACCTCCCTTGCTCTTCTATTTGTCCGTCTTACAAACGCCAACTATTAACCTCCATCTTTTTGGATGACCCACCCTCAGGTTTAAGGTAACTGCACATAAAGAAAATCATTATGGGGTCAAATCCAATGTCACCACCACATCCCCAACACCACTGGATGAGCCGATTCTCTATTGCACAAAATTGCTCCTTGAACCTGAATGGAGTCTGCTATACACCTATCAGGGGTTTTACTCTTCACGAGGGATCTCTTCATGGCACATTGGTAAACATGACATCTGGCCCCTCCTTAATCTCCAACTGCAATTCCTTGACTAATGCATATTCAACAAAAGTTTCTATCCTTACCTGTATCCACCAGGGCCATCACTTCTTCTGTTCTGCCGTTCATATATAACTCCAATATTTGTAAATGAAGATAAAGTTAAGAGGCAGATCTATTTTTGAATGAATTTGTGAATTGCAAATTTGCAGGCAACAAATAATTTGTCACGTTCTATTTCTTGTGTCCTAGCTCGCTGCTTCACTGGATTCCTCAACGTTTCCTTTTCTGGCTCACCCTTGTTCTTTTCCAAAATTACATGGGACAGAATTCCAGCCCCTGTGCAGTCCAACCACTCGCAGGAGATTGTACCTTTCCTGGAGACATGGAGCCCTCAAACCAGTCTTGAGACAACGCCAATTGCTTTTCAACCTTCAGGCTAACACAACCTCCTTTTCTAGTTACCTTAATTTTTGCTGCCACCATGGCTTCCAGTAAATCTGTTTGTAACCCTTGATTGAACATTTGCTATTATTGTGAATCTGCCACCTGAACGAATTTTGATAATGAACAGAAAATCCTCAGTACTCCTCCGCTGAGCTACGCCCCTGGTTAATCATCAGGAGCGCTGACCATGCTTCATACTTCACCTCATCTTGGCAGGCCGCATGGTCAAAAATCCACACACTCATCAATGGAACTTGGAAGGTGACCCTGTTCTTCAATCAGCTCCTGTATCCAACCTGCCAAGTAAGAGGGTAATGCATCCAAGATCTGGGCTATCTGGAGCAAGAAAGGTACCTCCCCCTGTCACCTGTTCCAAATGCGCATGAAATCAAATCTGCGCTATCAGCTGGTGAATTTTGTCCAATTTCTCCATGGACAGGGCTACTCAACTGTTATTGGATTTGGGCATTACAGGGCTTTCCGCTTCTTGTGGCGTCACAGTACCCCATAATTGCCCCACATTGCACATCAAAAAAGCTAACGAGAATCCTACCACACCACAGTCAATAAATGCTGGCATCATTCCTCCCCTCCTGAAGCCACCACCTCCTCTTGAGGACCTTCAAGGCAGAAAGGAAAGTATCTGAGATTTCTTTAATGTAATGTGTGGGTTTGCGCCATTATGCTACAAATGAATTTGTTAGTGCTAGCCAGGTCACTGACCATATAGCGGATAAACTGGTAGAAATCTATCCCAGAACCCGCATGCCATGTCTGAAAGTCATGACTTATTCTCACACCATGGTCCCATCTACGCTGCATGCCAATAGCAGGGTCTGGCTCCAGGACAGCATAGAGAATAGGCCAATTTTTGACTAAGCTTGCTGGTTGGGCTCATTTACCCTGATCTGGGATTTTTGAATTTAGATTTAAAATATAAAACTATCTTAAGCTAGCATATATTTTATTGAACATTGTATAATTTCTTAGAAAACAAAACTAAATTCTCAGTTATCACATTTCCAAATATATAATACTACAACACCTTGACTAATCTCCTAAATCCTAATCTATAAAGAATTGACCAGATCATTATTTGCAAAGACTCAATTTTCTAATTAATCATCATTTGGATAATTTGGTTCGCCAGTGTCACATTTGACCAGATCAGCCTCTTTTCCCAAATTTTGACCTTCTAACCTTCAATGACTCGATTCATGATCCACTCTTCCATTAATCCCAACTTATATAAATTAACCTTTAATTTCTCAGCAAAAAAAAGATTTTGACAATTAGGTCAATGTGTGGACCAGTCTGTGACTGATCTGTTACAGTTTCATTTTAGCGCAGAACAGAAACTCTTTAGAATATCATGCATCCTGTTTGGAGACTCCCATCAAGTTATAAGTATGGTGAATCAGCTCTAAGGTCTTCACCTTCCTGGGGTGCCCAACTGTATCCCAACAAGGTATTTCATGATTATTTTCAGGTGGAGTGGTCTGGCGGGAACCCATAAGCGTCCCAAGAACCATACCTTCTTAACCTTTACATGATACCCTTTGGTGATATCCTCCTGACATAATCTGATCCTGGCAAGAACTATTTTATATTCTGCTGATAAGGCTGAGAAAAGATGACCTTTCTATCCATACCATTCTCTTTCAGGTTCTTCAGAGAAGCCAGAACTTGTATTCATGTCATAGTGGAAGGTTGCTTGAATATATTCTTACCTGGAGGAATCACTAAGTGGGCATTGTGCAACAACATCTCCTTGAGATCAGGAGCAAAAGCAGGGTTTCAACTCATAGCATCAGACAAACCATTTTCTGTACCCTTAATAAACTCATAAGAGAACACAAATTGATCGAGGGCTTTATGCCAGCGGGTTTGTTGTGGGGTCAGGACATGAGGGGTGCAGAACTACAATAGGGAACGGTGATCTGTATGAACGCAAAATGGTTGGAAAAAACCATGTAAATGATGACACCTATAGGTCACTTATTCCACCACTGCTAATAATTCCTTGTCATAAACAGCTTAATTCAACTCAGGAAAGGATATTTTCTAGAAAAATATCCCACAGGATGCTCCACTCCATCTTCACCCACTTGTACCAGATCATCAGCTATTGAGATGTTAAAAGCATCTTTAGCCACTATAAACTCTCTATCAGGGTCAATAGGAGAAGAACTGATGTGGACAGCAGGGTGCGCTTCACTGCTTGGAAGGCATGCTCCAGTGCAGAGGACCGCTAAAGAACTTTGGCCCCACTAGCTTTATAAAAAGGCGCAGCTAACCCATAAAACTTGGCGTGAACTTTTTAGGAAATTGCAAATCACTAAAAAGTTACTCAATATCTTAACCAAAGTCAGTTCTGACCAACTGCGAATTAACTTCTCCTTGTATTAGGTGATCATGTAGCCTTTGTCAAAAACGATGTTGCCCAAGAAGGTGACCTGGGACTTGAAGAACTCAACCTTACTAATTTTCGCATCTAGTTTTCTGCCCTCAAACGCTCCACCACTTGCTGCAGGTGAATCTCATGGGATGCTTGATTGTGGGAGGATACCAAAATGTCATCCATGTAGGCCACAGCGTACATAACCAACAGTTCTTTCAAGACTGCATCTTTATGGAGTTAGAAAATTGCAGGTGCATTCCTAAGCCCAAAAGGAATTACTTGTGATTAGAAAATTCCCTTTCCAGTACAGAATGCAAAGAGCCATTCCTGTTCTTTTTGATATGAATCTAATTAAAAACGTTCAAGCAATCTATTATGAAAAAGACTTTAGCCTTCTCCACATAGCGAGTAATTTTTGACTCCATCAGGATTGGATGCAGATCTGTTATGGTGACATTAATCAGGTTCCCATAAATTGCACATAGGCGTATATTATTATCTGATTTTTCTGCAAAGAGAAGTGGGGAGAATTCCAGAGAAATATATTTAAATGACTCCTTTATCTAAATGCTCTCTAACCCAACATCCAAGGCTGCCTACTCCCATAAAGTTAGAGGGTAAATGGGGAGTAAATGCAAACCAAGTCCACAGTGATTTTGAAATCAGAAATTAAGCTCTAAATGAGCTGGTAAGAGACTGTCAAAATCCGCATCAATCAAAGTTTCCAACCTTCCAAACAGGAAGGTAAGGGTACCTCAAAGTGGGCTTAAGCAGAGGTGTAAGGATGATCTTGTGCACCATTGGCCATTTGGGAAAATTTCCCTGAGTACTGACTTCATAGAAGGGAACTACAACTCCTTCCCACTCTTTAGAGCTAACTTCAAAGTATTGGCTTTCATGTTAGTTCTGACATCAAATTTCCTCCCACTCTATAACCAAAATAATTGGTTACAGGCTATTCTTGACTTCCAGGAAGCGGTCAGCCAAATGGTACTTGGAAACATGATAATCCACCAACCCCTGAGCCTTCAGTGTGGGAATACCCTGGGAGGCCCCTTCGCTAACCATACCACTAGGCAAGTAATTCACCTCAAGATAGTCAGCTAGGTCTTGATCATAAAGTTCTCTAAGGCTCAAGTATCTAGCAATAAAGTTGTACTGAGTTTCCCTAAAGGGAAGAAAAAGTATCAAAAAATCAAAAAATAACCAGAATAGTCTTTATCATAACAATTAAAGCCCTCAATTCCTTAGTAAAGTCTTCATCAGGCATAACCATGCCACCATGATAAGTTTTTGTATCAAAAAGGAGATAAATAATTACCCACCCTAACCACTGAGGAAACATACCCCACAACATCCTCAGCAGTAGCATACTTATTTTCATATTGTAGAATTAATGCCTTTTCCATCTCCTAAGCTTTGAAAATCATATTGGGGGTCAAGCGCAGGTTCTCAAGGATGATATTGTACACAAATTCAGCTCTAAGATGGACCCACAAGATCTTATAATTGGCTCATTCAACTTCATATAAATTATGTTAAAAAACACGTTTTCAGATGTCAACAACAATTTTGGATCCAAAAGGTGATTGATCATCACAATCCAACACTATCACAGCTAAGCCCCCATTAATGGTTAAGCTGATTTATTGGATAAAGATATATAGAGGAGACCATATCAGATGTATCTAATTTAGATTTTGGGCTAGACTCATCCAAAACCTCAAATTTCCTAAAGGAAGGGAGTATCAGTGGTGAGTCCTGCATCATTCAAAAAATAACCATTATTTTGGCGCCATATTTCTAAAAACGTTTGCGTTTGACATCATCATGGCTAATTCAACTGAAACGTTTTAATAAAGTCTTAGGGCTAGATCCTACCCACCCTCAATTATCTAAAACTTAAGTAATGGAAAGATAAGACTCTTCCCATTTCAAAGGCGGCATTATTTATGGGACCAGTATTTTTATAAACTATTTGGGTGAAACAATGACGGTCTATCTGAATACTCCTTTTCTGGTTAGGGTGGTATGATCACCCCAAAGAGCTTCAATCAGATGATTAAAGTTGGCAAGGGGAGCATGCCATACTGGGCCGTTCCTAGCAGAAGTATTCAATATTGAGTGAAAAATGACGTTTAAAATACATCAGACATAGCATGGTCTGGGAACAGTCACAAATTTATTTAAATACACCTTTTGTTGCATATTTTGCAATCTGCTATATTAGGACTCCATTAGTGTACCAGCCCAACAGTATGAGGACTGCTGACCCTTGATTTTTTGCCTTTATTGGAGCACCTTTTCACTACAAGTCCTCGTCACACCTCCCCAACCCAGCAGACCAACAACTTCACCTTGGGCCAATAAACCTCCCTTGGGTGGCACCAATGAGCCAACCACTTTCTTGGGAGCTCAGCTCCTATGCTACCATCCCCCTCAAGATTAATCTCTATCTGTTCCTCATTGTGGTGGCCAGTTGGGCAAGTCCACGCAAGGCTTCCTTATAGCTCCATGTATGGGTGTTGGTAGCGCCAACCACTCCTAGGTGCACTCACCTGCACCTAACCTTAGGGATCTTTAGTCCCACCTCAACCAGCTAAGATGACTCCAATCTATTTGCAACTAATAAAGGTTGGTGAAAGAAATAACTTATTTAGAGAAATTCAAACCATCTATACTTAGGAGTTTTCCTGAAAATCTTCTGCCCGCCTATCAACTATCATCGGTACTATATAATGCAAAATCAACCCATAATCAGCAACTGCTGATGGCAACCGTTCCCTCTAAATTTTCACAATCAAACGCCAGATATTAATTCAATTCATTATCAGTATTAATCACCAGTTAATTGTATATAGATTATTAATCTAGAGAATAGTCAAATATTTGGCCTTAGTTGCCAGTAACTCTGAACTCCAAGTAGTGGAATGGCCACCAAACGCTCTCCTATTAAAACATCAGCACCAAAGCCAGCAATATGATTATCCTTGGAATAAGTTGCTAGTTAATTCTAAAATTATATGACTTTATTTATCCTTGGCATCAGTCGCCAGTAAATTGGAGTCTTTAGGCGTTAAATATAGCAATCAATTGCCTCACCTATCTAAAATTATCAGCACTAAATATTCCAGCAATTTAGAGTTTTTTATCCTTTGCCTCAATTTACCAGTAAACCCTTACAAATAATTATTATAATCTCAATCAATTATCCTTGGCGTAATTCACCAGTAATCAAAATAGTAAAATTATTGCTATTAGGGATTACCCCAATACTTCCAGCTCTGGCGGATTCCTCAAGAAAAGAATAATCCAAATAAATGGGGAGCACAAATTAGATACCTGTTATTAATAAAACCTTTAAAATGAGGTCATTTGTTTGTCCGCTGTGCCCAACCAATTGAGATCCTAATCTCAGAAAATATAAGAGAAGTCCATCTGATTAATTTTCTGATACCTTCAAAGGGCGTCCAGTATAAAGCAGAGAAAAGAACTTATAGAAGGTTGGAAGGATTACACATCAGGGCAACGCTCCTCCAAAAAACGTTCCAAATCACCCTCAATTTCCATAAAAGCAACTGTGCTCAGAACACCACAAAAATTAAGTCAGGTGCACTAAGGACAGTTGATACAACAAATACACCCCACATGAGAGTGGATGGGAATATTTTAAATATTTATTAATTAAAGTCTCCAAAGCAATGGAATTTAGCGCTTGTTAGATTTGAGAAGTAACTTCTGGGGCAAATCTTGGAATCACACAAACAGGATTTGAAGGGTCCAATACCACCTAGTATGAGAAGTAAGGGTGGAAATTTCCTAGTCGTCCATATTGAGGTTCATGCTGAGATGCACTAAAAGCAAACCAAATGTAAACATTACGGTGAGCAGCATCATGACTGTGATGAACTGCCAACGCACCCAGTTCACGCTCAGGGAGAGGCACACATGAATAATTCTCATTCACATAAAATGAAAGGGTTAGTCAACTAATGTCAAGGAGTATATGTAACTCTATAATTCTCTGAGAGGTATTGCGGAATGCACAGCTACATGACCAGGGAACAAGCCGCTAATGTCAAAGGAAAGAGAAGCTTTTATTTCCTGTAACAATAACATCATTTACTAAGATTTGATTTAACAGAAATTTTTGATAATCACACAGGTGAGATGAGCGAATTCTTCAAATCCCAACTAAACTTAGTGAAAGCCATATCTGGTAATGACCAAAACGGTGCATCAAAGAGCAAAAAAACGCCCTGAGGGGGACTGGGAGCCAATGCCACCAAAAATCCACAAATCCAGGCGGCGTTTGGGTTTGTTGAGCTCACCACAAAACAAAACCAATATATGTAAATACAATATGCACAATCCCTATAAAAAAGGGAACACAGGCTCTGACTTTTCTTAGAGTTTGAGTCCCCAACTCTGTGGAAGAAGGTGGGTGAGGCACAGGCCTCCCTTTTTCCCCACACGGTGTACATTACTACCCACACCATCCACTGCGGCTGGATCAATATGGGTTTTGAAACTGAAGAGGATGCAGATGCCACGGCAAAAGTCTGTGTCAAGTTTTCCCTCCCCAAGGGCAAACAAATTGTGTGTACCACGTGCACCAGATGTAATAAAGCAAATACTTTGTTCATCTCATTCAACTCACTCCCCACCAACATCCTCCACAAACTAATTGAGGAGGAGCTCCAAATTGACCTTCAGAGCTATGGAGAAATCAAACAACTAGAACTACAGCGATTTCACCTGATGCCAAACCTGTGCACAGGAAAGGCAATTGCCGTGATCAACCCAGTCCCCAATATGTCTACAGACCTAACAAAAATATCATGCACCATGGTGCTTCACCTCCCAGATGGGGGAGTGTCAAAGCCATTTTTCATCACATTGGAATGCGCACCACCCATCTGAAACCATTGTACCACATTGGGGCACAAGGAACACGCATGCCCCATGAAGGAGGGCATATTAGCCCCAGACTTCTGCGATGACGCCATGGATGAAGATGAAGATACATTTGGAAAATTGATCGATGCCAACCATGCTTTCCTCTGTGGAGAGGATGGGCACTAAATCCTCATAGACCAGTATCACCCAAACTACGCAAACAGGTACAGAAGGCCTGAAAGTTGGCAGAGGCCAAGGCTGCATCACTTGCAACCTCCTCCATTGACCTGGACCAAATCCAGGAGGACAGAGAGAAATCAGCCGAGCCAGCCAATCATAACAGAATGCTTAAGACAAAAAAGCCATGGAGGATATTAAACAAGCCAAACAGTTGGAGCAGAAAACCCACGCTGAAAATTTTCTCAACAATTTGACTGAATCACCATGTGATATCAATCAGATGAACTTACCTGAACAATTTGACTTCACTATGGGCGAGACAGCAGGACCCAAAACTTCAAAATCAAACCCCAAAACATCATAATCCAATCTGTGCACTGCTCTGAATCTCAAAAATCACATGTGGAAAAGCCTAATACAAACCCTAATCCAACAAAACATGCATGAAATCAACACAAGGTAAGGAACTGGACAACGACTCAGAGCGAACTGGCCTAATCACATGGAGCAAGTTCAAGGCAATGAGTGGGGGGCTAGGGCTGGAAGGCCCACCCAACTGCTCCTGAGGCGCCACGGGCACCTCAGTGTCAATAGGAACGCTAAACATCACAGGAGATAGGGCTCAAGCATCCCAAGCCAAAAAGCTGGACTTCCTGCTTAAACCCCCTGTAGACATCTTGGCCATACAAGAAACCTACTGTCTACAGGGGGAAGAGGGATTCTGGTCAGCCAGGGTCTCACCATCCCAGTCAGTATGGATGTCCCACTGTGGGGTGGTCATCTGAAATAACAAAAAAATTAAAAATTGCTAACTCCTCCTCATATCTACATGGCTGCGTCCTATCTGCAATGATTGCAAACCCAGAGGTCACAATTTTGATAGCTTATATTTATGCACCGTGCATTGCAACTGAGAGTAAACAATTTCTCAAGGCCATCACGATGCTCAACCTCCCACCAGAAACCATCCTGCTAGGAGATTTTAACTGCTGGGACAACCCCATCACAGTAATGGCCCATCCCATGGGATACCCACTGGGACACATTGAGTTCCACGCAATGAAGGCATCTCTTGGCCTGTATGACACCCTCCCCCCAGGTCTCCACTCCTCCCCCACACGACCCACCCCAGCATACACAAGGGAATGCTCATATCAATGAGCTTCATCAATCACATCCTTGCACCAAAATCCTGCTACTCATCTATTTCTAACTTTGCTACAAAAAAGATCAATTTCTCTGACCACCAACTAGTTTCAGTGCAGCTCATGCCAACCTGAACTCACACGTGGACATCGCCCTGGAGGAAGCTATACCTGGAAAACATATAAGACCCAAAATTTCCAAGTGGGTCGAGCATGAAGCCACAAACCCAGAATTTGCAAACCCTTTTTTATCAGATCCTGTCAAAACTTCAAAAAAATCAAATCTGAATTAATAAATAAAACTCACCATCTTGCCTTACGCAAGTACACTGCGGACATAGCCACAATCAGATGCGCCCTGGCGGAACTAGACCACCTTAAGCTCAACACCCCAAAGTCTGGATAAAGCCCCAACTGGGGGCGCAAATGGGTGTAAATCTCCACCCTCCTAAACGCCCTCATCTGTGAACACTAACACAGAATCAAAGTATTGAGGAAAAGTAAGTACATGAAATAAGGTAAACCCTGTTTGATGTATTTATTCCACCAATACCACTCACAAGGCAACCTGCCCCTGTGCGCACAAGTCCACAAAGCTGACGGCACCGTGGCAACTGACCCAGTGGAGGCCAAGGCGGAAATACACCACTATTACACTGAACTTTATTGTGACACCCCATTTGACCCCCCAAAAATAAAAAAATATCCACACTTCTGGAATACAGAGTGCACCGCCAGACTATAGTCTCCTAAACCTGATAACGCAGGAGGAGCTCTGGAACACAGTCCACGGTGCACCATATAGGAAATGCCCAGGCCCTGATGGGATACCTTACAAATTTTATAAAAAATATTTTAGACAAATCGCCCCCCTCCTCTTAGCATCAATGAACCAGTGCCTTCTGGGGACACGACTCCTTCCTGGAGGCCAGGACTCTTATGTTATAACCCTGTTTAAAAAGGGCGACAGACTGGACCTGGACAACTGGCGCCCAATTGCACTCTCAAACACTGACACAAAACTACTTAAAAAATTCTACCAACCAGAATAGGCACATTAGCCTCTAAAGCCCTTTCACCCAATCAGTTTGGGTTCACACCAGGGCGCTCCATCTGGTCCAATATACACTCCGTCGCCAATATATACCAGTCCAAAGCAAATGGAGCCCTGGTATTCCTTGACCAGGAGAAGGCATATGACCGCATTAGCTGGACATACTTGAAGGAATGCCTAAGTGCCTTCAATCTCTCACCCAGGTTCATTGACTGAGTGATGATCCTCACAGAATTCGCATCTATTGCTGTGTGTGGCCCTGGCTTTCTAACTGACAAGATCACACCACACAGAGGGCTCAAACAAGGGGACACCCTCAGTCCACTACTCTACAACTTCGGCTTAGATCCACTCCTCCGTGTTGCCAACTCACGCCTCATGGGCATAACTGCACAAGGCCAGCCCCAGTCAAGATACAAGCCTTTGCAGATGACTGCGTGAAATGTATAGCTAACAATAATGATGCCTGACAGCTGGAATGCACCCTAGAGGAATACTCCATTGTGAGCAATGCATCGCTCAATAAACAGAAAACAGAAATAATACTCCTAGGCAAATACATTAATAACTGGGCCACAACACCCAAGTTCCACAGCTCCCCACAAAAAAAACCCACTCATCCTACCCTTTGCATCACCCCCCACAACCAACCACATCCGCCACCTCAAATATAGCTGGAAACAGGGGGTATGCCAATGAAACAATTGAGAACAATCTACTACAGCGGGTATCCAACTGCATTGCCTCACTCAAGGGAAGATCCCCAGGGCTAATGGGGCGATTAGCAGTTCAAACTCACTCATCCTCCTGATGCTGTGGTTCCCTGCACATGCAATCCCCTTTTCACCCACCAACTTCATAGCCTCAATCCATGCACTTATCTGGAGCTGGCTGTGGCCTGGATTCCGACCACCTGTATGGGTGAAAACACTATTTGGACTAGCTCCAGCGGAGGCATGGGCTTAATAGACTTTGAGGGTCATGCCAACCGCATTCTGGGCACCTGGATAGAGGAAGTGCTAACCCCAGACCTCCCACAACAGCACTGGTCCAGAGCAGTGAGGGCTAACTTTGCGCAGGTACTCAAAATACCTAACCCACACAACCCATCCAGCCTACTAACATACCTCACTAACTGTCCCAAAGCAGCGGGCCCACATGGAACCCCCTCACTTTAAACGCCTCCTCTGCACCATCTGCCGCATGGGATGAACTGTCACTAACACTGGCTCTGTGCAGGGAAGGGGACGACCCAGAGCCCACTTCATGATAAGAAAACCAGAAGACCACCCCCAGAAAGACATGCTTGCTAAAACCCCAACCATTTCTAGAATTGACTACCTAGATGCTTTTGACATCCCATATGACCTAGCTACACAGAAGGCAATATGGAGGCTGATGCACCATCCACTCCTCCAGCCAAGGGTAAGAGCCAACACCTGGCGCTGCCTGAGAAGGACCTATAGAACGGCGGACCACACCCATTCCCTCCATGCAACCTGTGCAGTATGTGGAGGGGAGGACTCCCTACACCACTGCCTAGAAACTTGCCTCCCATCCAGAACCATATGGTGGGAAGTTGCGCGCATGCTTAGGATCCAAGACGACCAGGAACTCTCTATCTCAAGGAGCCTCCTCGCACTCCAGCTCTCTTCCCCAATTCCACCTACCCTCCGCTCCCTAATGGTAACCATCGCAATGTGGACAATCCACACCATTGCTTTGGATGCGTTCAAGGGTACCATACCAACCACCCGTGGGGTAATTAGTAGGTTCCAAGTTCACTTACTGGAACACTTCCAAGCCTGGCTTTATGGGTACATGAAGCCAAAGCAACAAAGGCTTGTAGAGTCATGGTGTCCACTCTGGCTATCCAAATGGACCCCTTCCCTCCACACCTGCTCCATAACAGGGGAAACTCCCTTAGAGTAGCGCACCAAACCCCCATAACTGGTGGTACCGGATGGCAACATGGGTAACCTGTATACCCTGGGGTGCCCAATCCTTTCTAATCCTCGCTATTCTTCACTCCCCCTCTTTTCTACACACACATCAGTACTGCCCATCCCCTGGTCGGCTTGCCTCAGTTAGATAAAATATCAAAGGAAAGAGGACACCATGTGAGGGTCTAGTACACAGGGGACCAAAGAAGAGAATGTACAAAATTGTGAAAACACTATTAATACTAAAAATGCAAGGACTTGGTTAAACCCCAGGGGGAGTCCAAATCCAAGTGCAGATCAGTATCAGGGTTCTTAGGCGCCTTAATTTGGAGGGGCTCAGGCTTTCTCAAGTGGTAAACAGAATATGGAGCTAGTTTAATTTTTTAGATTAATTGCGGGGAAGGCCGACCATGGGATGGACACTTCCAAATATGACTCAGAAGAGACAAAACTTAGTACCAGGGAAGGCACCCCAGAGAAGCGATGCTATCTCTTGTTGCCAGCGGGAACGCCACTTATGGGGAGGGGGAGGGAACGTGTGGAGGGGCCATAGCCACAACTGAACACGTGTGGAGGAAGGGGTCTGATTTGATGAACCAGACTGGGAACCAGGAGGAGACCAGCTGTCAGCGATGCAGTGGGAGGTATCCAAACATCACGCTTGAAAGTGGTCCACCAAATGAGACCGGAATCTGTGGACAGCTTCTGGGATGGTGGGGGTGGAGCCTGCGATGGCATCTAAGACAATCGTGTGGATGGTCCACATGGTGAATGCAACCACCAAAGCATGGAGGGAGGGTGGAAGAGAGGAGGCGATTGATAGAGCAAACATATATCTTGACATACTGAAGGGATGCGTTTGATCCTGGCCCAGAAGACGTTGAACTTCGCGCCATATCAATTTAGAGGTAGGGCACTTCTCCAGGCGGTGGAACAGCGTTCCATACTGGCCACACATGACACAGGATGAGTGTAAGGCGTTAGAGCACTCAGCTGTATGATACACCCGCCTCAGGCAGCGCCACACATGGGAGCAGACTTGAGGCTGCAACAGAGGATGGTGTACGTATTTCCAGATAGTTTTTTGGGTCTCAATGGAGTAAGGGATGTCCATCATGTCCAGGTAGTCCACCCTGGATAGGACATGGGGCCGAATGGGGATCAAGCCTTCATGGATGGGTAGTCCCTGTACCTCTTGTGTGAACTGAGGAGAGGGGCGGCCTCTTTGGGTTGTATGTCCGCTAATACAAATTCTCCACTCAGCGCTCCACATGGAGAGTAGGATTTGTTTGTAGTGGGTTTTAGTCCCATGAGGACCTGTGGCCAATGTGTGTGATGCGAGGTATTTCATCAGGGAGTGGGGGTTCGATGGATTGTTGAGGCCCAAGGCGCGGGAGAAGTTGGAGCGGGCTGCGCGGGACCAGTGTTGGGAGGGGAGTGTAGGGGTGGTGACAGCCGCAATCCAGGTGCCCAGGATCTTGGCGGCATGGGCTTTGAAGTCAAGCAGGCCCATGCCACCATGATGTTGAGGGCCAAACCTGACCTCTAGCTGTACTGGTGGAGGGTGGCCTGACCAAAGCCATTATTGCAGCAAGGCATACAAGGATTTGAAGAAGCTTGGGGAGAAGGGGATGGCATGGGCTCTGAACCAGACTTTGAAGAGGAGCATAGAGTTGGCTAAAACAACCCTGCCAGTAGGGGAAGTAGGGTGGGCTCTGAGAGAGGCAATTCGCTTCATCACGTTGTCCAGAATATGGCACTCCATTACTGCTGACGCGTATCTGCCTGCCTCCATCCACACGCCCAGATGGCATACCGGTCCTATGGTAGGACGTGGCGCAAAGGGGAGCACCAGTGGGGCATTGTGTGTTGAGTTAGTAGGGCAAGGACGTGGGCGAGCAGATGGGCCGGGTTGTGAACTAATTTCTGGGGTCCAGCAGTTCTGAAACTGACCAAGGAGGATGATTTCAGTTTTGGAAGCGTTCAGTGACGCGTTGCTTACCCAGGAATACTCCTGGATGTGAGCTTTAATCGTGCGTTTATCTTGATTGTTAGACACCCCAACCACACAATTATCTGCGAATGCCATTATCTTGACTGGGGCTTGGCCTGGCACTTGGACCCTGGTGAGTTGGGCATTCACATTTCACAGTAGTGGGTCAAGGCTGAAGTTGTATAAGAGTGGGCTGAGGGAGTCCCCTTGTCGTAAGCCCCTTTGAGGGTAGACTACTTCCGTTAGGAAGCCAGGGCCATGTAATGCCATTGTTGCAGATTCCGTGAGCAGCATCACCCAGTTGATGAAGTGAGGGGGTAGGCGGAATTGATGGAGGCAGGCCCTGAGGTATTCCCAGTTTACTCTATCATAGGCCTTTTGTTGGTCCAAGAATACAAGTGCCCCAGAGGCTGTGGATTGACATACATTAGCCACAGAGTGCACGTTATCCCAAATTGACCTTCTGGGTATGAAACTGAATTGTTCTTGGGAGATGGTGGCAGATGCTACAGTCCCTAAACGGTTAGCCATGTTTTTTGTTAAAATTTTAGTATCTGTGTTTGTTAGAGAAATGGGGCGCCAGTTGGCTAAGTCTAGCTTATCCCCTTTCTTGAAGAGTGTGACGGTAAAGGCCTCATGTCCTCCTGGTAGGAGGCGCGTTTCCAACAGGCTTTGGTTAAGTGAGGCAAGCAGCAGTGGGGATATATATTTGAAATACTTTTTTTAGAACTCATATGGAATGCCATCTGGGCCTGGGCATTTTTGGTTTGGCGCACCGCGAATGGCTGTCTATAATTTGGTCAGAGTAATCAAATTTATTATTTCTGGGTATCAGAAAATGGTGCGGATGTGGGCTCAGTCAAGAAATTCTGCCACTTCAGCTGGCTGATTTGGATCAGATTGGTACAACTCAGAGTAGTACTTTTGTGTTTTGATTGTCACTTTGGCTGGTGTATCCGCAATGGAATCATCCAATCTTTGCACCTGTGTGCAGGTCACGCTCTGGCATGGTGCGAAAAATTTTTTAAAGAAATATGTGGTGCACTTGTCGCCTTTTGTGATGCATGTGGCTCTGTACTGAACACAAACCCGATGTTTGTGTTGCCTTTTGAGTGCGTTGAGGTGGGCTGCTGCCTCTACCCACTTCCAGCCCCATGCAGAGCTGTATCCTGTAGCTGGGATATTGGACTCCAGGTGTGCCAACTCTGCCAGAGCATGTGAAATGTCTGCCGATGTGGCTCATGAGCATCTGGAGGAGAGATGGTGAGAGTGGAGGATGGTGTCATCTTTAAAAGTTGCCCATGTGGAAATGGGGTCCGCACAAAATGGTGCAACAAAATTTTTTTTGCCAAAGTTGCTGCTTCCACCCACATAGAAAATCCTAGCAATGTGAGCTCGGAGGGGCGGATTTTACACCAACTTGGGGCCTTAGCAGCTGTGACAGGTAGGTGGTAGGTTAGCGAGACCAGTCGATGGTTGGAGAATTCCATTTTTGTTGCTTTGAAGTGGGAGATGTGGGGTTGGAATTTCGCCAGCGTTAGGATAAGGTCGATGCAGGTCATGGACCTTAATTGGCCATTGTGGATGTGGGGACATGTCATGTTTTCGAGCAGCGGGGCATATCATGGCAGTGCATCCATTAACCCAAGGGTGGCCTTTAGAATGTGCAGTTCTACATAACCCTGGGGGCGTGGGGTGAGGAAGGCCACCAGTCCATTGGTGTGTTTAGCCAACAGTTCATGTCGCTGACTAGGAAAGAGTTTGGGGGTAGTAGGAGGGATTTGACCAATGAGAAAAATTCCCAATGCTTGCGTGCACCGTTTGGGGCATAGATGTTGACAATTGCATGCACTACATCAGCCCATGAGAAAGTGACAATGAGAACTCGGCCATTTAGGAATGTTTCTGAAGATAAAAATTTGAAAAAATTATTTTAAATTAGCACCCCAAAGTGCTTTGACCAAAAGGATAGGGATAGAGGAGCATTGTTTTCCAAGCTTCCTTGGAACCTCATGGATAGTGGGACTCCTGGATGGCCTGGATATCCACAGGTAAATTGTGTTATAAAAACTCATTTTCCTAGCCCAGGATGGGGAGGCCTTGAGTCTGGTGATATTCAACGTCCCTAAAGTGAAGGTTTTCCATCGCACCTTAGGTGCAAGGGGTGGGCACCTGGGCCCACCAGCCTCCTCTAGATCCCCACGGGCCTTCACAGCAGCATGGGTGTTAGCAGCAATGCTATCTGGGTTTTTGTTAATTTTTGTAGAAAGAGTTGCATTGGCTTTAGCCTTCACTTTTTATTTTCCTGATGTCAGATAAATTTTTTGCGGTGTGGATGAGTTTGGTGCACCGTTGAGTGGGTCAAAAAAAATTTTCAGTTGGGATGGGTCCCAAGTCAGTTTCAACTGGAGCTTGGGTGCAATGATTGGGTGAGATCAAATCCCCCATTGGATCCTCGGATTTAGTGGCCCACTCAGCATGGGCTTCCCAATCTGATTGGTTGATGGATTCCCAAGTTGCTTCCGCCGTGAAGGTTTCCATGTCCTCCTGGCATTGTGAGTGTGGGATAGTGGTGGTGGCTTTGGCTGCTTCCTTGGCTGCAGCCCTGTGGGCCTGCTTGGCCTTCTTCCACTCTTAGGAGATAGGCTTTACCAGTAGGTAGCAGCCTTGTGCTCCCCACGGGAAAGCCTCTTTGGTGCTTGAGGTTGGTTCATAGTGCACCTCTCCGCTGGCCATGGCTGCTGAGGGGTGCTCTTGGAATGTGACGCCCTCCTTGATGGGGCATGCATGTGCCTTATGGCCAAATTCATCACAGTGGGTGCAAATGGGGGGCGCGCTGTCCATGGTCACCCGTAACAGGTGGGTGGTATGCCCTGCGATATCAATAAAAGTGGAGTGCAGGATCTGGATTAGGTCCTTCGCGATCTCCTCAGTTGGGGTCAGAACTGCGATGGCTTTGCCAGTGCACAGGTGTGGCATCAGCGTGAAGCATTGCATTTCAAAAGATTGTATTTCGCCATATACGGCGAGACCATCTTTCAGGTGTTGTTCCAAAATGTCACGTTTTACTGTAGTAGGCAAAAAGTCAAACGTGAGGAAAATTTGGTTTGATTTTGTCCATCTGGTGCATTTGGTTTCAACAACCCATTGCCCTTCGGGGAGGTCGACCACTATGCGCACTGCTACAGCCTCATCTGCTGCTTTTTTGCTTTCAAAACCTAGGTCCAGCCAACCGCGTGACATAGAGTGAGGTGCAACGTACACCGCGGTCAGGAAAACTTTGTGTACATCTTCACAAAATTTTTCCCATAAGGCCATTTTTTGGATGTCCAGATATACACGGACTCCGAATTCCACCAACAAAAGTGGCTGGTAGTGTGGCATGTTGATGTACTGGTTGCATCATGCTTGCCATGTGAGTATCTCTGGGGAAATAGTGACCACCAGTTTTTTAAAATTTTTGTCTATTCCACCAGTTTCTCTGGGGCGTTTTCAAATGTTAGAGGCCGCGGGCCTTCCACCTGCTCCTCTTACCTTACTTGCCCAACTGCTCCCTGACATGGGCGCAGACTAATCTCCTCTGTGAAATTATCAAACTAGATTCAGTCTTGAATTGAATAGGTTGCAAAAGTGATTGCAACGAGAAAGAAAAGTTTTAATATGGAGCTAGTTTAGACAGATAAAAAACCTAAATTGTTAGAGACCTCTTCCAGGAGGTCTGCAAAGAGGTCAGACCAAATATCCTCTGGGGAGTCTAAATGAACGTAGTATTAAAAACAAGTCATCTTATTAAGAAGGTTGAGTTGATATACTACAATTTAAATCAGGATCCCATTTTTCATTGTGAGAGGCACTGCGCCCAATCCAACCAATAAATGCAAACTAACATCCTTTGTGGTACTATAGCTTACCTAAGCTTGCATTTGGATAAGTGGCTGCAATTTGATTTTGCTGTATTTGTCATCATGATAAACTAAACGGGACTCTAAGCCCTGTTTTCAATAAAACTTAACGTCCCATCATAAAAGCAAAAATAATGGGTGTACTGCAAAGCCAAGAATATAACACTTCCACAACCATCACGTGCACCCCAGAACCAACTTGGGCATATTATGCTCATACCCAGCGTTGGTCCATGGTGTGCTTCAGGTCAGCAGGTTCATCAGCTTGATCCTCTTGGCCCCTTCACGCTCAGCCTTATTGGTACAATTTGTCACTACAATAATGTTATTTAACCATGACAGGAGGGAATTATTGGTGGATGGTCCATAGATGGAGGAGCGGAGGGTAAAAAATAAGGGGAATATCCCACTGAGGCTGCTGTTGACAAAAGAAAGGGAGCCAAAGTTTATATTTTAGTATGTATGCTGGTGATGCCACTAGCCCACACTCATGATCACAGAGTATAGAGCTTGTGTAATGCTAAGAAGTGGTCACAGAAGCAGAAGTCATGGATAAAGAATTGCACTGGACGCCATAGTTTATAGAAATCATGGGTTCAAAGGAAGCGCTCAATATTAAAGAAGCCAAATATGTGTTCAAGTCTAAATGTTGTGCAACTATAAGGTACATGAAGTTGCCACATGTCCCTGCACTCAGTAGAGCTGCATAGTAACCTCATGAGGCCCAGTGCAGAAGGTTATGTGAAACAGGA
The DNA here is from genome assembly GCA_022478985.1 of Massospora cicadina. Classification (NCBI taxonomy): domain Eukaryota; kingdom Fungi; phylum Entomophthoromycota; class Entomophthoromycetes; order Entomophthorales; family Entomophthoraceae; genus Massospora; species Massospora cicadina. The sequence continues at coordinate 35,038 of JAKSZP010012496.1, forward strand.
AATAGCCCTTATTCTTTTTTGTGCTGAGATATAAAGAGCAGCATGAGTGGAATCAGGCGCCATGATAAGATGTGGACCCTTAGTAGTAGTTGTCTGGGCTGCATACCCTCCAAGAGCATTTGTAAGATATTTTTGTTCAAACGTCAAGGTATGATCCTAGGGTTTCAGAACTATAACTGTTGCAATCTTTTCTGACTAACCACTCAATTATTTTGTATTTATTTGAGGCAAGCCGACCAGGGGACAGACATTATCAAAACTAAAAATATGCTAAAAAACGTAATTATTTGGTTCAAACAAAACGCCCTAATGAGCGGATTGAGTGAAACGCTTCAAAAACCAACCAACCATGTGAGCAGTGGAAGCTGCTTATCCCTTCATGGCGTAAGGGGAGGGGGGTCAGGGGGCTCTTCTTCAGCAGCCTCTTTGGCAGCAGCTTCTTCCTCCCAAAGTAGAGTGCGTGTCACGGCCATCAGTAATGGCGTTGGGGCATCTGCAGTATGTGGTTCAATATCTATAATGATTGGAATTTCATGGAAATTGCCAGCTAGGTAAATGGCACTGAGATATTTGGTTAAAGCTTTTCAGTTTTAATTTAGGCGTCTGGGAGTTGAATTAACATGGTAATGTTGGTTTGGGTTATTTTTGCTTTTGGATTCTGTGCTATAGTTGCCACATTCTGGATAGCATCGTTTGCATTTTTGTAGTACCTGTTCACCAATATTTTGCTTTTTGGAGTTAAGGTTGCGGGGATAACAGGAGGTGGAATTCCTCCTTTGAGTATCGCTACTGATTTAGTGACAGCTTTAAGCATGGGATGACAATCTGGTGTTGCAGCTGCTTTGATTGCAAGCTGGTGATCACTGTGAAACAATTCAGCGTTTGGCTGTGGGGTATAAAGTTGAGGGGGGTATTTGGCGTCCCATTCTACATTAATGAACCGCTTGATTTGCAGGGATGGTTCTATAATGAAAGTACCTGATTTGTCAATTTCAGCCAATAATTTTTCATAGGTTTTGGTTGAATTGGATTGGGAAATCAGCGTACAGTTGAAGTTTGTTCAATTATTTGTGAAGGCATGGGATTGAACTGGGATCCAATCTGATGCTTGATTAGAGGAATTATTTATGGCATTGGGGTGAGGAGGAGGCTGATTGGTGGCTGCAGGTGCAGCTGCAGCAACAGGCTTTGGGGGTGGAGGAGGTAGGATTGTGCCCCATGCCTAAAATTGTACAGGGTGGGCAGCGGATTGGAGGTTGGTAGATGAGTTGTCTGATCCACCTGAAGTGGTTGAGAGGGGCACTTGCATTTTGAGTGGTCTAACTCAAAACATGATGGACAGATCGTCCACCTGCCCTCAACACGGGCCCAAAACAGATGGTCAGGCACTGAGGGAATAACAGTGTGTGGCAGAATTGCCACCGCAATTTTATTAAATTTAGGGCTTATTGTGCCATATGCCCGAGGCCCAGCAAGTCGTGTGGCCCCATTTGGGACCACAAATTGTAAGATGGGGTTGGAGCCATAGGCTGCCAAACCGTCCATCAGCTCCTGGTTGAGCACTTCAGGGGGAGGTGGGTGGGCAGGCCAGCAAACTGGACCACCAAAGTGGTGTCCGCTGGGAGCTGAGTTCAAGTTGTGGGGAGAGGGGTGCCCTGAAATACCAGGGGCACAGTTGCTGCAGTAGCAGCGTCAGCTTTGCAGGTGAATCCAAGGTTGAAATACCCCTTGTGGGGGCAGAAATCAATAAATCCAGTGGGTGTCATCACTGCCTGTGCCATTTTGATAATGGCTTGGTCATGGTATGGGTATAGTTTCCCATATTTGACCCTTAGGCTGTAGTGCATGTTGCTCCAGGGGAGCTTTAGAGAGCAGCGTGGTACTGCTTGGGTACAAGCAAGGTGAGCGTCTAGGTCCTTGGGTGGAATAAATTGGCCCATAGGTTTGGAATGACTGGGTGAACCAGTCCTAGCGCGCTTTCCTGATGGACAGAAAATGGTGGGGAGAGTTTTGCCGCTGCCCTACGCTGGAGCAGCCAGTGGAGAATCTGATGGCATTGGAGCAAAAGTACTACAGGCAAATTTGATTTGTTTTATAAATTTGTGTAATTTGGCTCAAAAAGTTATGCCAAGCGGAAAGAGAGACCTTCCTAAATTTCCCACTCAATTATTTTATTTTATTTTATTTTTTTACTTTTTTATCTAGATGGAGGATTCAATGTCTCAGCCCTTGATGCCAATAATAACACAGGGGAACAAAAATTTTGTTGTTTTGATAAAAAGCACTTCTTTTAACTAATTTGGTTGTGCTGATTTTATATCTGAAGTTAGTTTTCTCTCTGCAAGCTACAGTTTTTTGCAGTTCATTTTTAACAATTTTCATGTTGATGTAGAATTTTTGAATTTACAGCATTTATGAGGGCAACAGCAAAGCTGTTATCCGAGTGGCTTAAGAGTAGTGCGGGCACAGCCTATAAGCTATGTCATTGTGAGCTTATAAATAAACCTGAGCAATGCTGGTAACTTTGCTTGTTTTATTTAAATTATATAAATATGTTGGCTTATCATTTTTTAGTTTTACTTACAGTTGCAATTTTAGTTTAACTTTATAAATAGTTTAAATGATAAAAAGTAATTAAATAAAAGTGATTGTGCCAGAATTCAAACAACTGACATTTATAAAAATTTAAGTTTAGAGCCAAAATATGAGCTGATTATGCTAGAGGAGGTATTTATAAAATCAATTGGGTTTTTGGTTCAGTTATGATTTAGATTAACTTGCTAATTAGCTAAATGATCACTAAACACTTAACAAAACCATTTCTAATTATCAAATCAATTGAATATCAAACTGCTCAGCTGTAACAATATAGCAAATACTATAGAAAATATATAAGATTTTCACTTCTTGCATATAAAACTTTTTATTTTACTATGAAAATAATAACATTAACATTCATAAACATTTTCCATGAAAAAATACTTATATGTGCCAACTTTTATGGTGATTGGTCAAATGGTGTCAATGTCTATAAATCTCAAACAGATATATATATCAATATCCATTTTTATATACATAGATTTCAACTTACAAATATAAGATATTATCTTAATCACCTTCATGATGAAAATATAAGTCATTTAAACATAAATTTATGCAATGGAGTACAATTATGCATAAAGTTTTGAATTGTAAATAAATAAAATCACTGGATTGAGCATAAAAATGACATAAACATGTTAAATACAAACATTTAAAAAATTTAACTATAGCTTTCATATGTACATACAAATAGAAGATGTTAATTGTTTAATTCAGCAGCGTGACATAGAGGGTATACAAAACTCATTTAGGCAAGGATTTGCGCTTATAACTCTTGTGTTTGTAAACTTTCTCAGAATGGTCTCATTTGATGCTCCAGCAGTAGTCTGCCATCATATGCATGTCCCATCGCCCTTGATAATGCTCTTTCATTTTTTTCAGGTCATTATGGAAGCGTTCCCTCTGCTCATTGCTAACATCATTTAAGGTTTTGGAAAATTTATCAAGACAGCTATTCAGGAAGTGCATCTTAATACTCATTGCATCTAAGATCACAAAATGCCTTTAGCATCCTTTAAACCAGAAGTACAAAGTTTTCTGCCTTATTGTAACCAAGAAAGTTGTTAATAACAGCTACAAAAGACATCTATGCTGCCCTCTCCTTTTGATCCATCTTCCTAACAAATTTCTTGTCACATATAAGGCATCAAATGTGAGGACCATCAAACACATGTGCTTTTATTTTGTTGGATGGCAGACAAAAAATAGCAGAAACAATTTGTTAGTAACATTTATTTTAATATTCAAAGCCTTTACAAATTGCTTCATCAAGCTAATCTTGATATGAATTAGATGAAAGATAATCCTGTTTCAGCTATATTGCATAAAAACTAGAGCATTCACAGGAAAACTGACTTCATATTAAAAATTGATGATGCTAAAATACATAGAAACTTTTGAAAAATCTCATGCAACAGGTAAAAAAAATTTGTTCTCCTGTGTAATCTCTGAAATCTTAGAAAAGCTATAATGTCAGGCTTTACCCTGACAAGTTGGGCGTCAAATTCCTTATATAAATTCCTTGAATTAGATTTAGTAAAACAGAATGATAAGTAGAATAGACTTTATACTGTTATACATCTTTGTATTTTAAAATTAGGATCAAAGATTAAGAATAGTTTTCCTTTATCTATATATCGTTTTCAATTTTTGGGATCTCTTTTATCAAGAGTGGAATGAAGTCCCCTTTTGTCCAGAATTTGCTAACACTAGAGGAAGAGTTGAGGAAATAGAGTTTCTCTTTTTATCTGGAAGATTTCAAGCACCTTCAAGTATTATAAGGAAGAGCGTTAGCACCTGTATAGCATTAAAGACATACTCTATTTGGTTGTGAAGAGCTCAACTAAGATAATAGTCTCCATACTATTATCAACTCATTCATTTATTATGTCAACAATCTATTTAATGCACACATTGAATCTGTGCATTAAACCTGAAAAAGTTTACAGTATTAAATCCTGATAATCCACATTTTTCTATCTCCAATCAAATAGACAGATGGAGAAATTGTCCCAGGTTTAGAACAGTTACTGTATATTTGTTTAAAAGATAAACATGTTAACTGTATCTACATCTATCCCTCATGCAAGCATTGAATAGTAATTTGGCCCACACCTCCACTGGTACCTCCCCATTATTTTGCAAACTATGGTTATAACCACAGCTTAAATTTAAGTCTGTAAAATGAGTCTTCCATTGTAGCCACAAATTATTAAACAAAAAATGAAATTTTCATAAAATCTTAAATAACAACTGGTAAGTTCTTTGAGAATCTACAAAATTCTTGAAGACTAAAAGCGCTGTGAGATCCTTGAGTTTCAACCAGATGACTTGGTCATGGTTAATTTTAATAACTTACACATCAAACAACTCTTTCATAACGTTGGCCTCTAAATGAGGCAGACCATTCAAAGTAATACACAAAGTTGGTCCTGTTGTCTACCAAGTTGACCCTCTCTTCTCTTTCAAAGTGTCATTAACCTAAATGAGCGCCTTCTGGTCCCATTTAATGGAACCATGCCTACACTCCTTAAGCTTGTAGTAGTGGATAAAGAACATGATATAAGATTGTTCTATTATTAACTCTTTTTTGTCCTGGAATGGCCTCTAATATCTAATATCATGAAAAGGCTATGATGAAATGAAAAACAGCTTATAAGCTAGCAGGGCTAGCTACAATGCTCCTGAGTTGATCATGAGTTCCATAAAATATTCCCTGATGTATTAGGTACATCTATCTAAGCTTCCTTTGCTGTCATGAAGCTGCCTAATTCCATAAGATATTTGCCCACAATGATGTCTCTCTGGTGTTATGGAGACACATCCAAGGTTGTAGAGCATTTTCACAGATAATGACATATTATCTGGCATTGAATGACTTACTAAATGCAATGTGCCCAAACCTAGGAAAACTAATAGAGAGCTTGAGATCTATTGAGGATCTCTAAGGTCATAAACAAGAAGTGAGTTGTGGCCATCTGTCAAGTAATGGCTCTTGGTGTTCAGTAATTTGAAAAGATAATAAAATTAGTGCAAAGCTCAAATTTACAAAATATGGTTTATAAAGTTTGGCTGAGTTTAGAAATTCTAATTTTATATAAAATTGATAATTTTACATATATGTCAATAATTTGATAATAGTTTAGTATGAGAATTTAGACTTATAGATTGTGACCCCTTAGAAGCAACTTCATTTTTCAAGTGTATTACCATAAAAACCTCTAACAAAGGTGTATTATGCAAAAGAAAGTCATTCTCTTATACTTTTCTATACTGGATTATTAGAAATGCTGTGGTATGTAACTTGGTTGTACCAAGAATTTTGGTGCAGCTTGGCTGGATTGCAAAATATATAAAATAGATGCTATATGTAATTTTTTTAAGTTCATGGTGCAGCTATCAATTATTTGTTTTCCAAAATCTCTCAAAAAAATCCAGACACTAAGGGCATTTTCCCCCTACTTTATATAGGTTTTGTTACAGACAGTGACAATCTTACTGGGATAGACCACCCTTTTAAGTCTAAGCCTCTGAAGCTACTGAAAGTAAGGCCAGAACCCTTGAGAGACACATGTTATCTCACTAAGATCAATGACCAAAAATGGGTTCTTGCTTTATCATACAAGCCTGAAACTAATAATTCAAAATTGGCTGAAATTTAGGAGAAAATTGGTTTGAAAATTTGGAAAATCACTAGGTACAAGTTAACTGACTTTGGCCAAGGTTAAAAAACTTTAATCTCATTGAAAAGCAAATACTTTTCAGTTTTTTTTTAGTACTAGATGGTCCAATACTTTTCAGTTTTGTTAGGTTTTAAACAGTTTGATTCTTGCAAAATTCCTGTATATATTAGTATTGCAGCTGAGATTTATTTTTGCTTTTTTCAGATATTCAAACATATTAATAAAATTCAGAGTTACTTTATGCTTAAACCTTCCCCTGTTTTTGAGGATTTTTATTATAAAGCTTGGTGAAAACCCTTATTGTAATGGTTGGCCTTAGTTTAAAGTTCTGTTACAACCCTACTGTTGGGTGCAAAACTAGCACCTATGCCATGACCTATTTTGCTGAGTCTGTGACTTTCTATTTCAATAATACTTGCCTCATTTCCTACCCAAACTTAGCTCCCAGAGACTTTTTCCCTTAATGCTTTGGGTCAGTTTGGTTGCATTTTAACTTGGAAATTTATCTGGAAACATACAGGTATAACCTAGGATGTTGCTTCTTGCTGCTTGCCCACTTTGCCCCCTTCTGGCAGCTTTCCTAGAGCGTTACCCCCAGCAACCACCTGCACTCTATTTTCCTTGATAAGTTTAGCCTATGTTTTAATAAAGAAACTATTATGAGATCTGTCAACATTCTCCTGTGACGTTGCCTTTTATTTAAATTTCATGGTTTTGCCTGTTTGGCTTTTATTTCTGAAGGTTGACTAGTAAAACCTCCTGTAATGATACTTTTATTACATCCTAGGCCAAAATTCTGCCCTAGCACACCAGTCATTTGCATAAATATAAAATTGATTCTGTACTCTCTCTATAGCAATCTGCTGCAGAAAAAAACTAAGCTATATACCCTTTTTAAAAGATAAAAAATATGGATAATCATAGTACACTTTCTTTTCACCAATTACTAGAATTCCATTGATTATGCAAGTGAAGACGTGTGTAGAAACTAACTTAACATTGATTAGAAAAAATAATATTTATGTCATATCCTAAAATTTAAGTCTTTGCAATTCTTATGTAAGTAAAACATAACTGCAAAAAATAAAATTTGATTTTAAAGATAATGTTTGGTTTACAACGCCAAAAAATTATTACTCTTGCTTTGTTTGAATAACTTAAATATTTTACCATGTTAAACAAATCACACAAAAGGATTATATTTAAAGCCAAAATGAATGCACATCAAAAGTAGATTTAGCGTAATTATTACAACTACATGTAAAAGATATATTCTGGCTAGAATTATAGTAGATTTTTGGCTAAATAATACAATAATTATAAAGGTGACCCAATAGGCCCTTTGCACGAGAAAGGTTATTTCATCGCTATTTGATTCACCTCAGTAGCTCAAATGGCAAGTGGAATTCGCCTTTTAAGTACAAAGAGGTAAAATAGTAAGCCCAAAAATAGTGAATAATTTTAACTAAAAATTTTTATCAGCTAGATATTTTCTTGAAATAAAAGACAAACTCAAATATACATTTTATGTCCTATCTTAATTTATATTTTGTGTTAAACTTAATAGTACAAATCCCTATAAATAAGAGTCAGTGATACTAAATAAAATATATATAGTAACTTTACCAGAATGTTAAATAATGTAACTAATGTAGAACAAAGCAATATAATCAAAGATCTAAAAGCCAATTATTGCTTTGATGTATTAGTAATTAATACAGTTAGATAGTACACTTCTACAGGATCTCTGTTCCCTATTTGACGTTTAGCCCAAGGAAATATCAGTCTATTTGATTTACTACTCCTAAAAGTAGTTTTCATCTAACAAAATATTTTAGTTTTGCAAAAAATGTATATTATTAAAACTTTAACAAAGAGTAGAATAAATTATCTGATTTTTTTTCTAAAGATAAAACAAGAGAGAAGCAAAATAAAAAA
>JAKSZP010012497.1:0-43129 GCA_022478985.1 Massospora cicadina
AAGGCTCAGCGAGGCATGTGGCCCATTTGGGACCACAAGTTGTAAGATGAGGTTGGAGCCATAGGCTGCCAAACCATCCATTAGCTCCTGGTGGAGCACCGCAGGGGGGAGGTGGGTGGGCAAACCAGCAAACTGGACCACCAAAGTGTTGTCCGCTGGGAGCCAGGTCCAAATTGTGGGAAGAGGGGTACCCTGGAATACCAGGGGCACAGTTGCCGCAGTGGCGGCGTCAGCTTCACAGGTGAAGCTGAGGTCAAAATACCCCTTATAGGGGTGGAAATCAATAAAACTGGTGGTAATCATCACTGCCCGTGCCATTTCAATAATGGCTTGGTCATGGTATGGGAAGAGTTTCCCATAGTTGACCCTTAGGTTGTAGCGCATGTTGCTCTGGGGGAGCACCAGGGACAGAAAGGTACCACTTGGGTACAAGTAAGGTGGGCGTCAATATCCTTGGAAGGAATGAATCATCTCGTTGGTTTGGAATGACTGGGTGAGCCAGTCCAAAGCATTTTCCTTCCAGAAAAAAAATGTCAGGGGGAGTTTTGCTGCTGCCCCACCCTGGAGCAGCTTTCAGAGAATCTGAGGAAATCAGAGGAAAACTACAGCGGGCAATCAAAACTTAATTTCTTGTTTTCCATAATATTTGCTCAGAAAGTTACATTGAGCAGAAAGAGGGCTGCAATACAAGATCCTCAAAACGAATAAAAATGATTTAAGGAATTGGGAGGATTGGATGAACCAGTCAAAATGCATTCTCTGAAAGGGCAAAAATGCCAAGGGGAGTTTCACCACTACCCTATACTGGAGCAGCAGGCGGTGGAGCTGAGAACATTAGTGGTGAACTGTTTTGGCAATTATAATGTTAAAGTTAGCTTCTAATTTTAAAATTGCTCAAAATTATTGCCAAGTGGAAGAAAATTTTAGAATTTATAAAAGAGTATGACCATGCTGTAATTACAAGATCAATGTTTAAATCAATTATATATATATATTTAAAAAGTATCATATTATTATTTGTTAGTTTATAAAAACAAACTTTTTCTTTCTCGTTGCAAACACTTTTGCAACCTATTCAATTCAGGACTAAATCTAGTTTGATAATCTCATAGAGGGGATTAGTCTGCGCCCATGTCAGGGAGCAGTTGGGCAAGCAAGGCAAGAGGAGCAGGCGGAAGGCCCGCGGCCTCTAACATTTGAAAACGCCCTGGAGAATCTGGCAGAATAGAAAAAAATCTAAAAAAACTGGCGGTCACAATTTCCCCAGAGATACTCGCGTGGCAAGCACGATGCAACCAGTACATCAATACGCCACATTCCCAGCCACTTTTGTTGGTGGAATTCAGAGTCCGTGTGTATCTGGACATCCAAAAAATGGCCCTATGGGAAAAATTTTGTGAAGATGTACACAAAATTTTCCTGACGCGGTGTACGTTGCACCTCACTCCATGTCACGTGGTTGGCTGGACCTAGGTTTTGAAAGCAAAATAGCAGCAGATGAGGCTGCAGCGGTGCGCGTAGTGGTCAACCTCCCCAAAGGGCAATGGGTCGTTGAAACTAAATGCACCAGATGGACAAAATCATACCAAATTTTCCTCACGTTTGACTTTTTGCCTACTACGGTAAAACATGACATTTTGGAGCAACACCTGAAAGATGGTCTCGCCATATATGGCGAAATACAATCTTTTGAAATGCAACGTTTCACACTGATGCCACACCTGTGCACCGGCAAAGCCATCGCAGTTCTGACCTCAACTGAGGAGATCGCAAAGGACCTAACCCAGATCCCGCACTCCACCTTTATTGATATCGCAGGGCACACCACCCACCCATTCCGGGTAACCGTGGACAGCGCGCCCCCCATTTGCACCCACTGTGATGCATTCAGCCATAAGGCACACGCGTGCCCCATTAAAGAGGGCGTTACATTCCAAGAGCACCCCTCAGCGGCCATGGCCAGCGGAGAGGCGCACTACAAACCAACCGCAAGCACCAAAGAGGCTTTCCTGTGGGGAGCACAAGGCTGCTACCTATTGGTAAAGCCCATCTCCCCGCAGGAGTGGAAGAAGGCCAAGCAGGCCCATAATGCCACGGCCAAGGAAGCGGCCAAGGTCACCACCACCATCCCACACTCACAACGCCAGGAGGACATGGAGACCTTCGCGGTGGAAGCAACTTGGGAATCCATCACCCAATCAGATTGGGAGGCCCAAGCCAAATGGGCCACTCAATCTGAGGATCCGATGGAGATTTGATCTCATCCAATCGCTGCACCCAAGCCGCGGTTGAAACTGACTTGGGACCTATCCCAACCGAAAAAAATTTTTTTGCCCCACTCAATGGTGCACCGAACTTATCCGCACCGCAAAAAATTCGTCTGATGTTGGGAAAACAAAAAGCGAAGGCCAAAGCCAATGCAACTCTTTCCGCAAAAATTAACAAAAACCCCAATAGCGTTGCTGCTAATACCTGTGCTGCTGTGAAAGCCCGTGGGGACCTGGAAGAGGCTGGTGGGCCAGGGGGCCCACCCCCTCACACCTAAGGTGCGATGGGGGAAACCTTCACTCTAGGGACACTGTATATCGCCGGACTCAAGGCCTCCCCATCCCAGGCTAGGAAACTGAGTTTTTTACAAAATAATTTACCCGTGGATATCCTGGCCATCCAGGAAACCCACTGTCCACGAGGTTCTGAGGATGCTTGGAAAACAATGCTCCTGCCATCCCTATCCTTTTGGTCAAAGCACTGTGGGGTGCTAATTCAGAAAAACAATTTTTTCAAATTTACATCTTCAGAAACATTCCTAAATGACCAAGTGCTTGTTGTCACCTTCTCATGGGCTGATGTTGCACACACAATCGTCAACATTTACGCCCCAAACGGTGCACAAGAGCGTCAGGAATTTTTCTCGTTGGTCAAATCCCTCCTGCTACCCCCCAATTCTTTCCTAATCGGCGACATGAACTGTTGGCTAACCTCATCAACGGACTGGTGGCCGCCCTCACCCCACGCCCCACAGGATCACATAGAACTACGCATTCTAAAAGCCACCCTTGGGTTAATGGATGCACTGCCGTGACATGCCCCACTGCTCAAAAACATGACACGCCCCCACATCCACAATGGCCAATTAAGGTCCATGACCCGCATTGACCTTATTCTAGCACCGGCGAAATTCCAACCCCACATCTCCCACTTCAAAACATCAAAAATGTAATTCTCTGACCACTGACTGGTCTTGATAACATACCACTTACCCGTCACAGTTGCAAAGGCTCCACATTGGTGCAAAATCCGCCCCCCAGAGCTTGCATCACCAGGATTTTCCACGTGGGTGGAAGAGGCAACTTTCACAAAACCGTTTGTTGCACCATTTTGCGCGGACCCCATTTCCACATGGGCAACTTTCAAAAAAGACACCATCTGCCACTATCGCCATCTCTCATCCAGACGCTCACGAGCCACATCGGTGGTTATATTGCGCGCGCTGGCAGAATTGGCCCACTTGGAGTCCAACATTCCAGCCTCAGGATATAGCCCTGCATGGGGCCAGAAGTGGGCGGAGGCAGCAGCCCACCTCAACGCACTTGAAAGGCAACACAAACATTGGGTTTGTGTCCAATACAGGGCCACATGCATCACTAAAAGCAACAAGTGCACCGCATACTTCTTCAAAAAAAAAATTTGCACCATGCCAGAGCGTGGCCTGCACACAGGTGTGAAGATCGGATAATTCTATCGTGGGCACACCGGCTGAAGTGGCAATCAAAATGCAAAGATATTACTCCAAGTTATACCGAGCTGAACCAATTCAGCCAGCCGAAATGGCGGAATTTCTCAACAGAGCTCATATCCGCACCATTTTCCAATACCCAGAAATAATGAATTTAATTACTTTAAACAAATTATGGACTACCATTCGCAGTGCGGCAAACTGAAAATGCCCAGGCCCAGATGGCATTCCATATGAGTTCTACAAAAAATATTTTAAATACATATCCCCATTGCTGCTAGCCTCACTCAACCAAAGCCTGTTGGAAATGCGCCTCCTACCAGGAGGACATGAGGCCTTTACTGTCACACTCTTCAAGAAAGGGGATAGGCTAGACTTAGCCAACTGGCGCCCCATTTCTCTAACAAACACAGACACCAAAATTTTAACAAAAATCATGGCTAACTGTTTAAGGACTGTAGCATCTGCCACCATCTCTCCAGAACAATTCGGTTTCATCCCCAGAAGGTCGATTTGGGATAATGTGCACTCTGTGGCTAATGTGTGTCAGTCCACAGCCTCTGGGGCACTTGTATTCTTGGACCAACAAAAGGCCTATGATAGAGTAAACTGGGAATACCTTAGGGCCTGCCTCCAACAATACCGCCTACCTCCCCGCTTCATTAACTGAGTGATGCTGCTCACAGAATCTGCAACAATGGCTGTGTGCGGCCCAGGTTTCCTAACGGAAGTAGTCCATCCTCAAAGGGGCCTGCGACAAGGGGACCCCCTGAGCCCACTCTTATACAACTTCAGCCTTGACCCACTACTGCGAAATGTGAATGCCCAACTCACTGGGGTCCATGTGCCAGGCCAAACCCCAGTCAAGATGATGGCATTTGCAGATGATTGCGTGGTGGTGGTGTCTAATAATAAAGATGCACGCGCGCTTGAAGCCCTCATCCAGGAATATTCCTGGGTAAGCAACGCGGCACTGAACGCCTCCAAAACCGAAATCATCCTCCTTGGTCGGTTTCAGAACTGCTGGGCCTCAGCAAGTAGTTCCCAACCCAGACCAGCTGCTCGCCCATGTCCACGCCTTACTAACTCAAAACACACCGCTCCACTGGTGCTCCCCTTTGTGCCGCGACCTACCATAGGACCGGTATGCCATCTGGGCGTGTGGTTGGAGGCAGGAGGATACGCGTCAGCAGTAATGGAGGGCCATATACTGGACAACGTGACGAAGAGAATCGCCTCTCTCAGAGCCCACCCTACTACCCTCACTGGCAGGGTTGTTCTTGCCAACTCTATGCTCCTATCCAAAGTCTGGTTTAGAGCCCACGCCATCCCCTTCTCCCCAAGCTTCTTCAAATCCCTGTATTCTTTGCTACAAGGTTGGCTTTGGTCAGGCCGCCCTCCACCAGTACGGCTAGAGGTCATGTTTGGCCCTCATCATCATGGTGGCATGGGCCTACTTGACTTCAAATCCCATGCCGCCAAGATCCTAGGCACCTGGATTGCAGCCGTCACTGCTCCTACACTCCCATCCCAACACTGGTCCTGCGCGGCCCGCTCCAACTTCTCCTGAGCCTTGGGCCTCAACAATCCATCAAACCCCCACTCCCTGATGAAATACCTCGCATCACACACATCAGCCACAGGTCCTCACGGGACCAAAACCCACTACAAACGAATCCTACTCTCCATGCGAAGTGCAGAGTGGAGAATTCGTATTAGTGGACATACAACCCGAAGAGGCCGCCCCTCTCCTCAGTTCACACAAGAGGTACAGGGGCTACCCATCCATGATGGCGTGATCCCCATTCGACCCCAAGTCCTATCCAGGGTGGACTACCTGGACATGATGGACATCCCTTATTCCACTGAGACCCAAAAGACTATCTGGAAATACGCACACCATCCTCTGTTGCAGACTCAAGTCCGCTCCCATGTGTGGCGCTGCCTGAGGCGGGTGTATCGTACAGCTGAGTGCTCTAATGCTTTACACTCATCCTGTGTCATGTGTGGCCAGTATGGAACGCTGTTTCACCGCCTGGAGAAGTGCCCCACCTCTAAAGTAATATGGCGCGAAGTCCAACGTCTGCTAGGCCAGGATCAAACACATCCCTTCAGTCTGTCAAGAGATATGTTTTCTTCATCAATGGCCTCCCCCTCCCACCCTCCCTTCATGCTCTGGTGGTTGCAATCGCCATGTGGACTATCCACACGATTGTCTTGGATGCCATCGCCGGATCCATCCCCACCCTCCCTGAAGCTGTCCACAGATTCTGGTCTCATTTGGTGGATCACTTTCAAACGTGGATGTTTGGATATCTCCCACCATGTCGCCAGCAGCTGGTCTCCTCCCAGTTCCCAGTCTGGTTCATCAAATCAGACCCCTTCCTCCACACGTGCTCAATAGTGGCTACGCCCCCTACACACACGTTCCCCCCCTCCCATAAGTGGCGTTCCCGCTGGCAACAAGAGATAGCATCACTTCTCTGGGGTGCCTCACCTGGTACTGAGTTTTGTCTTGTCTGAGTCATATTTGGAAGTGTCCATCCCATGGTCGGCCTTCCCTGCAATAAATTTAAATTTATAAAAAACAGATAAGCTCCAAATTGGTGGATAAGCTTACATATATCTTGAAGTTTTTTCAATATGAAGCTACTTAACTCTCAAAAATAAGGTTAGTCCATATGATACATATTATAAGAGATGTTTATTTCCAAAATGGCCTGCTCACTCAGGGATTGTTAATGAAAGGGGTCAAGCTGATTGCAATAATTCATTTGGATATTCACATGGTGTGCCACCAGACAAATATGGTTATCTTGTTTTATACATGGGAATTTAAACATGGTTAAATTGTGTCCAACTGTATTGAAGCTATTGTTATACAAAAAATGAGGGATACTCCAGAGTGCACCAGAACTCTCTCAACCTCTGCTGACAACAGGAAAGCTAAGTACAAACCTTTTTACATTAAGATTATATTTGGCATTATTATCATTAATTAAAATTAATAATAAGACAGTTCTTTGTAAAATATCATTTTTGATATGAAAAAGGGAGGTATTTATAGTATCTAAGAATTTGGTTTATTAAAAGTGGGATTTGTTTTATATCAACCCAATTATTTCTTATAAGGCAAATGTGTAACTACAGCTTGTTTACAGGGCCAGAAGTGGTTAATTCCTTGATCCTCTTGGATCTTCAAGGCTTTTCCTTAATATATATTGAGGAGCTCTGGCCTGTTTGTAAATATGTGGCTGCTGCTCTGAATGCTTTTGTTATGCTCATGACCCTTCTGGCTTGTGCAGCTGCATGGGTACATTAATGGTCTCAATTGATATAATTTACAAATTTAATATACTCATGTTTTGTTAATATTTGCATCACTTAGATTTGAATGAAATTTTTATAATTCTTCTGTCATTGGTGTAGAACCTAAGGAATAAAAGTTTCATTAGGCATTGTCTGTGAAATCATGTGCATAGTCAATTAGACTGGTGTTGAAATTTTAGGGGCTTCATTGCTCATTCAGAAATATTAACCCATAAGATTTATAACTGCACAGGTTCAATTTTGTGCAATCCTTGCGTTGTCTGATGATATATGATATACAATTGATAATATTTTGAAGACTATTATCCATAGAAGAATAGATCACTAGTTTCTGGTCCAACACTTGACCATTATTACTCCTATAAATACTCTATATGTCCTCAGTATGGATTTATTTCCTAATCCACCTAATCTGATCCACGCTCAGATCCTAGTTTACAGCCTATCCTCTGGTAATACAAAGTTGGCAGCAACTCCTATCTTAGCTCAGCTTCTCTTCTCTAGATCGTTAATCCTTACTATTTTCCTACTAATGAGTCTCCAATTAAAGCATACAGCAATAATTTCCTTTAAGATGTATATAACTAATAATAATTTATGATAATCTATGGTTTTGATAATACTTTATTGTTTTCCTTGACGATCCTTTATTATGTGAATTCATGGGGGAATTTATAAAGGGAATTTGGCGCCTAACCCTCAGATGGCGCCTCAGCAATGAATTGGCAGCTGTTGCCATTGAATTACCATTCTTCATCTCATCATCAATGGTCTTTCCCATCCTGGTTAGGATTCTGTCATTGGACATATTTTAGACCTAAAATGGAAAGAGTCAGAAAATGTGTCCCTAACATTTTCTATTCAATCTCAGCAAACCAAACATATTTGGCAAGTGACCTGTTTAGATAATGGGACTTGTTACTCATTAAGGAAGGTTGCAAACTAACTGATCAATTTGCTAGTTTCAGACATCATCACTCGCCTTGCAACTTGCTACTTAAATTTCCAATTGGATGGTGATGAAACCTGACTAATCCCAATGGTCACCTTATAGTTAATCATTGATTAACTATCAGATGCCCCCTAATTTTGTCAGCAACTCTGCCTGATGAGATCTTAAGCATTCACCCAGAGCCCTGACAGATCTGAACCAGGAGAATTACCTAAAATCCCCCAAACACTGTTAACCTGAAATTAGGGTCAACCAATATCCAATTCACTCAATATAGGGAATTATCCTCTAATGACCCATGGTAATATAGACAGCTGAAAATGTGTGAAAAAAATCCCAACACATCCCCCTCCTGCCTAGTTTCCAGCAAGAATAGGATTGAGACAGGATAGTACATCTTTGGACACTATATTGAATACTTCTTGGGTTCAAGCAGAATACAGTCAATTGGTACTCAATGCTGCTTGAGATGACCTTCAGCATGTGGCTCTCTTCCTTTTCCTCCTCGCTGCCGCCTACTCAGAGCATGGTCCCCATGAACTTCTGTTATGCAGGTTGATCAATTTTTTTATTTAACTGAGGTAAGCTGACTAGGGGTTGGACATTACCAAACTAAAAACTAAAAATAAAAATAATGTAACAAATTTATTCAAACAAAGTGCCCAAATGAGTGGATTGAATGAAACACACCAAATGAAACAACCAGCCGGGTGGGCAGTGGAGACCACTTATCCATCCATGGCAGAAGGGGAGGGGGATCCAGGGCTCATCTTCAGCAGCAGCTTCCTTCTCCCAGAGTAGGGTATGCGTCAAGGCAGATAGCAAGGGCGTTGGGGCATTGGCGTCATGTGGTTTAATATCACTAATGATTGGTATTTAATGGAAATTGCCAGCTAGGGAAATGGCAGGATATATTTGGATAAAGCTTTTTCAGCTTTAATGCGGGCATCTGGAAGTTTAACAAACGTGGCAATATTGGTTTGGTAAACTTAGTTTTATGATTCTGTGCTACTGTTACCACGTTCTGGATAGCATCGTTGACATTTTTGTGCAATTGATTCATATTCATCTTACTTTTTGGGGTGAAATTTACAGTGATATCAGGAGGTGGAATACCTCCTGTGAGCATTGCCACTGATTTGGTGACAGCTTTGTGGAGGGGATGACAATCTAGTGTTGCAGCTTCTTTGACAGCAAGCTGGTGGTCACTGCAAAATAATTTTGCATTTGCCTGTGGGGTATATAGACAAGGGGTATTTGGCGTCCCATTATGCATTAATGATCTGCTCAATTTGCAGAGTTGATTCTTCAATAAAATTTCCTGATTTGTCAATTTCAGCCAATAACTCCCATGGGTTCTGATTGAATTTAATTGATAATTGGCGTATGGTTGAGGTGTGGTTGGTTCATTGGAGGATGCATGGGATCAAACTGGGGTTTAATCCTGTGCTTGATTGGATGTAGCATTTGTGACATTGGGGCGAGGAGGAAGCTGATTGGTGGCTGCAGGTGCAGCTGCAGCATCAGGCTTTGGGGGAGGAGGAGGTAGTATAATACCCCATACCAAAGCTGGCGTGGGGTGGGCAGCGGATTAAAGGCAGGCGGACAAAAAATCAGCGCCATTGGAAGCAGTTAGGGATGGGCACTTGCGCTTTGAGTGGTCCAGTTCAAAACAGAATGGACAAATTGTCCATCCACCCTTGACATGGGCCCAGAACGGATGGTCAGGGGCAGAGGAGATAACGGCGCAAGGGTGAATAGATGGGGAAGTTTTGTTTGATTCAAGGCTGATCATGGCATACGCCCAAGGCCCAGCGAGGAGTGTGGCCTCATTTGGGACCACAAATTGCAAGATGGGGTTGGAGCCATAGCTGCCAAACCTTCCATCAGCTCCTGGTGGAGCACCTTAGGTGGAAGGTGGGTGGGAAAACCAGCATACTGAACCACCAAAGTGGTGTTTGCTGGAAGCTGGGTCTGAGTTGTGGGGAGAAGGGTGCCCTGGAATACCAGGGGCACAGTTGCTGCAGTGGCAGCATCGGCTTTACAGTTCTAGCCAAGATCAAAATACCCTTATAGGGGTGGAAGTCAATAAAAGTGATGGGACGCATCACAGCCTAAGCCATTTTTATAATGGCTTGGTCATGGTAGGGGAAAAGTTTCACATATTTGACTCTATGCTGAAACGCATGTTGCTCCAGGGGAGCACCAGGTGGCAACAGGGCACCATTTGGGTTCAATCGAGGTGGGCGTAAAGATCCTTGGGAGGAACAAATCATCCCAGGGGTTTGGTATGACTGGGTGAGCCAGTCTGAGCACGTTTTCCTGTCAGACGGAAAATGGCAGGGGAGTTTAACCGCCGCCCCACACTGGGGCAGCTGGCAGGGAATCCAAGGAAATCATAGCAAAACTACAGTGAGTGATCAAATTTTATAGAATCCATATAATTTTACTCAGAAAGTTATGCCAAGCGGAAAGAAGTAAAGTTGATCAATTTACTTGTAATGATATTAATCCCAGGATCTGGATTTCCCCCCCCCCCCCCATCAGGGCATATGACCCGTTGTCATTTTCAGGATTCTTGTTCCAGCGTCCTCAATTTCCTAATTTTCCTCCTCATCCTCAACAGGAGATTCTTGCCACTGATGTTTGTTTTGTGGCCCATATAAGAATGCTCATTAATATTTGCTCTTGTTATTTTCTTGTAAAACTTCTTGGCTCATATAATTCTTGATTCTTCTCTGAGGACCTTATCTAATTAATTTTGAAATTAATGTATCTAAAATTAGAGCTTACTTGATCCCAGAGTGCATAATGTCAGCTACTATAAAATTCCAACATTCCCCCTCTCATCCAGCTCATATGTCAAATTCAGAGTCTCAGTACCAACAACTGCTTGATAGCATGTCCAATAACGATCTTTGGCTCCATTTTCGGATACTCCTACTATCATTGTTAAACCTCTTGAAGCAATGACTCTGCTCTTGATTGATTGTTCCTTGCTGGATTGGACTTGCTTCCAGAGTTCATTTTCTGACTCAGTCATTATTATAAACCAGCTGTTCTGTCAACTGAACTGGTCATAGAAACTATTAAAATTTCAAACTCCCCTATGCAGAATTAAGGACCCAAGTAACTGAGGCTCTATCCATAGCTCTGAACCCCTCCAATCTCGAAAAATTCTAGATTGAGATATTTCAGCCTATGCTCTTCACTTTGCCAGCCAAGTTCTTTAAAGTTGAGCCACAAAGCTTCCCATCTCTCCAAGCTTCCATTGCTCATTCTGCTTTCGCTTCCAAGAAGCTTATAGTCATCATCTGTAGGATTCCATTCACTCCTTGCACAACTATCTCATTTCTGACGCATCCCATCAGTACCTTCCCCTGATGGCTTTGATCAATGCATAATTCAGCAACCCCACCTATTATCCCTTGCTTGATGCCAGCCCATATGTCCAATGTTCTTGACAAAGACTGTCAGCAAGCGCTCAAGACCAATCTTCCAGCTCCAGCGCCATATCAGGATTACTCAGGGTTTATCTGTCAACTGCCTCTTCTTGTTCTTTCGCTTCCCTCCCCAATCAGGGTATTGCGTTTGGCAAGTATTGACATTTCCATCTTTCTCCCCTAGTTGCATTCTCACAGGGATCCACCTCCACTCAGCAAACTTGGCTTCAAGTAGGTCTGCCCTTGCTAGCGTCCAATCTCACATATATTTTGACATTTTTTACTCCTACTGTGATCCATCCTCCCTCCCCACCAAGAGTGACATAGGCAGAACCATCACTGAGTTGAGGATAACCAATAAATAATTATAAAATATATCTTTTTTCTGTAAATTTAAAAAAAAAATCCCATTATATTTTGATCAATCTTTTATTTTTTCTTATTTTTTATATGGGTCTTGACCTTTATTTGGTTCATCAGTCCCTTTTTTATTTATTGCCCCAAACTGGTTCCCAGGTATACTTATACCTACCAGTTTTCTATGGATTAGAGGTCTTATTCTTTGAGACTTAACCATCTAGTTTGGTTCAGCAGCCTTTTTTCAGACTTAACAAATCATCAGATCATAACCATTTTGATGTTCAGTGATCCCTTGGGAACACTTTTTTCACTATTATTCTTTTCATCAATTCACCACTTTAAGTACTTAGCGTGGACTCAATTTATTATCCTTCCATCCGAGAGGTTTTTGATGGTATAGGCATCCATCACCATCTTGGCAATAATCTCAAATGGACCCAACCACAATGCATCTAATTTGTTTCTCCTCTTAAAACCATGCATATCACAATAGGAAATTCCTTCGCCTATTTGGTAATCTGATAAGATCAGTAAGTTCTTATCATCTTTCATTTTTGCTCTGATCCTTTTCTTTAAGGTCGTATCTAATGCATGCTATTACATTTCAATTAGGATTAGACAATCAGGTTAGGTACTGCTCAGGACTCATCCCAAATGTTAGTTTGACCACCAGATATAAAATTGGCGCAAAGTTTTCCTTCCATATAGCAACTCAGATGGCGTTTTTCATTGTTATATGAAGATTCATGTTACATAAGAATGTCAACAAACAAAGGTACATTACTCACGCGGAAGTTCTTCCTGTAACCAGCTTCCTCAGCGTTATGGCCAGCATTCCATTGGCCCATTCTACCAGTCCTTTCATCTCTGGCTGGCAAGGTACAGACATGACTCCTCTGGTCACCATTATTTCATTCAATTGTGGGATCACATGAGACGTGAGATTTGTTACATTATCACTCAACAAGACCTGCAGGCATCCATGTTGATATACTACTTGATCTAGGATAAACCTTGAGGTGCTTGTATCATCTACTTTTACCATAGCCATTGTCTTGAACCATCTCAACAGATGGTCAATCACAACTGTCAAGATTTTTGCCCATATTCCCAGCCTTTTAGATTAACAGGAATTGCTAGAGATAAGTTCCCTAATGGAGATGAATTGGAAATCAGTTGACCCTGATTTTTAAGTACCTATGTTAGGGGATTTTAGGATGTTCGCCTGGTCATATCCATTGGGAAACAATTTGTACAAATGCTTAATATTTCATTGGGTGGAGTTGCTGACAAAATAGGGGCATCTGATAACGATTAACAGTCATATTTACAATTGGGATTAGTCAGGTTTCATCACCAAATGATTGGTAATGTAAGTAGTAAGTTGTGAGGCTAGTGATGCTGCCTGAAACTAGCAAATTGATCAGTTGGTTTGTGACCTGCCTTAATGGGTAACAAGTCCCATTACAAAAGCAGGTCGCTAGCCAAATATAGTTAGTTCACCTGGATTGAGAGGAAAATGTAAGGGACACGTTTTCTGACTCTTTCCATTTTAGGTCTTGAGGATGTTGAACATTGAAATCCTAGCCATGATGGGGAAGACCATCGCTGCTGAGATAAGTTTGGGTGATTCAATAGCAACGGCTGCTATTTTATCGAAGAGGTGTCAACTGAGGGTTAGATGACCAGATCCTCACTATAAATTCCCTAAAATTTACTTATAATAAAAACAGTTATATAGTACTACAGTGACACAGTTCTATAGTTTTCATCTAGTATATAGTTCTAGTAGTAAATTTTATCAGCTCTCAATTAATCTATTATTTTCAAGGATATTTTTGCTGTGTACAATAATTGGGAGACATTTTAAGGAAAAGAGTAAGGATCTGAGCGGAGGTCCAGAGAAGAAGTGGAAACAAATCATGGATTGCTACCAACTGTGTGACAAACTGGAGAAACTGTCACCAAGAAATCTCAGAGAAGATTGGGTTGGACAGTACGAGGAAAAAAATCCCTATCTAAGACAACTCAAGTATTTTGGTTGGAAATACTGGCTGAGCGTTGGTCTGAGATCTAAGAATTCCATTCAACTATGGATAATAGTCATCATACTATTATCAACTGATATTATCAAATACTATAAAACGCGGACAAATTGCACAAGAACTGAACCTGTGCAAGTAAAAAGTTTATAGGGGTTATTGGCCAATAACAATCAAGACCCATAAATTTTTACAAATTTGTGCTCACTACAGGGGTGTAGTTAAGTAGAAGAACTTAGAACATGATGTCCTTTGAAGATGTTTCTAATTCTGGAAATAAGTTACTAAGGAAAGTAACTTTAATGAAGGTAAAACGTGAAGTGGATCACGTTCATTGACATTCAACAGCTCAGAAGTGGAGGTCCAATTGAAGCAAATTGAAGATACTCATTACCAGGGAAAAGTACTTGCATCCTATATATGGAACTATCTAGTGCTGCAAGAAAACCTGTTCCACCTGACATTTACCTGAGATGAAGAGTATTAGCAGAGCCAACTTGGGTTGAAATTGGGTCCGCTGGAAATAGTCCTGAGGAGCAGCAGGTTCAACTCAGGTTGAAATTGGGTCCACTTTAAATAGTCCTGAGGAGTGAGTGTTTATATGAGGCATTGAATGATATAGGAAGCAATTAATCAGGAGAATTGGATTTCTATACCAATGAAGATATGAAGGCAAAGCAGGAAACAATTGATCCAAGATAGTGGAGAAAATCATTTGAATCTATAACACTCAAATAATGATCAGAAGTTACTGGAGATGAGTTCATCAATTCAGGAGAAATTGGGTGAAGCTAACGAGGCCAGAACGACCTGTGCAATTAATGATGGCAATGAATGCTAAAAATCGTTTTCAGGAGAAAACCAACTTGAACAATCAGATGGAACTGTTGACTAATGAGATACGAGGATCCAAGAATCAGTTGCCAAAATATGAGATTAAATTAGACCTGTTGGATGTATAACCAGTTGGTATTGAAGGCCTAATATATTCAAGAGTATTGCTAAAGTCGGCAAGTGTAGCCCATTTGTGAAGAAACAGCGCTGCTGGTCATATAGTGATAAAGGTCAATACTAAAGAATGGAAGTATTGGACCTAAGAGAAGATAGTTGCATTGTTCCCAGCGGACCTCTGAACCATTAAATGGTTATGTACTGAGATTTTGGTCAAGTCCTAAAAGAGGACCACTGAACCAAATAGATGGTTAAATCTTAAGAGGATAAGATTTTGAACCATAATAACTGGTAATCAGAGTTATCTAAGACCCAATTTGGATGAAGGGGAAAAGAAGGACCTCTGAACCTTTTTGTAGATTGCAAGTCACATTGCAAAAGAAAAATACAAAAAATTATATAAAAGATATAAAATATTAAAAAATTGTTTATTGGTCCATGAATTTTGGACCTAGGATGTGATGAGAAATCCTAATGGCTAAATTGAGGAGATTCCACGATTTTGGGACTCATTATGAGATGGGATTACTGGCAGGGGTAACTGAGAGTATCAACCTACTAATTGATTGAGAGCAACTCGCTGATCTGATGGAAGGCCAGCAAGAGGAGGTGCTCAAATTGTTCAAAAAGTATTGAGAAGTATTCACTCAGGATGATCATGATTTAGGATGCATGAGAGATGTAATATACAAGGTCAACACTGGGGAAAATTTTCTGATCAGGATGAGACTGATTCAACGGTCAAAAGTGGTCAAAGCGGTAGTGGAAGATGAAATCAGAAAATTAGTGAAGCATGGGCTCCTAGTTTCATCATTGAGTCCCTGGGCGAGTCTGATTGTAATTGTGAAGAAAAAGGATGGCTCCAATTGGGTGGTGATCAACTACCAAAAGCTGAATAAGATACAAAGGATTCATATCCCCTACCAAGGATCAGTGATGTGCTAGATTGGGAGAAACGAAGTGTTTCTTTGCTTTGGATCTGATCTCAGGATATTGGCAAATTGATTTGCCAAAAGAAGACCAAGAAAATGTGCGATTATTAATGCGCAGGGGCTTTATCAATTGACAAGGATGCCCCAGGGCCTATGCAATGCGCCTGCAACGTTCCAGAGGGCTATGGACGCTATACTGAGCGACTTTAAGTTGTCATGCGTCCTGGTATACTTGTACAATATCAATATGTCCAGGAGGACGTTTACTGACCATTTACACCACTTGGAATAAGTATTCTTGAGGCTGTCTATGGCTAACCTGAAGATTAAGTTGAGGAAGTGCCACTTCTTCAAAAAGAGTTAGAATATCCGGTATTTGTGATCAACTTAGTGGATTGCAGCCGCAAGCCCAGAAGATAGAAGCCAAAGAATGGATGGCTGTGCCTAGGAATGTCAGAGACATCCAAGTGTTCCTTGGAATGGTCAGATACTATTAGAGATTTATTTGGAATTTTGCAAGAATGGCTGAGCCCCTCTTCCATTTACTAAAGGACTAAAAAGGGATTCATTTAGAGCGAAGAGGCTAAGAGTTCTTTTAGTGAATTAAGCTAGTATATAATAGATTCTCTGCTTTTGAAATACCTGAATTTTAATCAAGAATTTATAATACATACTGATGCTTTGTTAACAGCAATTGGCGCCATCCTGAGCCAAGTGGATGAACTCAAGGGAAAACATCCAGTAGCATATGTGAGTTGAACACTCTCAGCAGCTGAGAGGAATTACACTGTGACTGAGCTTGAATGCCTTGAAGTCATTTATGCCTGTAAACAGTTTTGGGTGTATGTCCACAGTACACATTTTAAGGTGGTGATGGACCACTCTTTGATGCGTTGGATGCACAATCTAAGAGAACTGGAAGGACGACTGGCCCAATGAGCACTTAAGTTGCAGAATTACTATTACAAAATTGTCCACTGAGAAGGGGCTTCTCACCAGAATGCAGATGGCTTATTGAGGTTACCAATGGTCCAGATGGTATACCCGCAGGCGGATGAGTTATTCCAGAGAATTGGTTGGCGAGAAATTGGGAATGAGCCCTGAGAAATCCAAGGTGCACTTCAAAAAGTGATGAAAAACACTGAGACCATGGATGAACAAGTGTTTAAGACTATTAATGGGAAGTGGTTACTATTTCTGAAGCTGTCAGAAAGAGAAGCTATCATTCAAGCTTCTCATAAGGTTGTCAGGCATGGAGGCCTGAGAAAAACAACTGATCATATTTGCCAGTACTAATACTGGGAGTCAATCAACTATGATGTTGCCAACTATCTAGCTTATTTCACGGAGTGCCAGCTGCACAAGCCACATAAGAATACAACTGGATACTGACTGGTCCGCCCTGGATTTTCCTGACATATGGTGTCCATTGACGTGATAGGTCCGCTGATTATGAGCACAGGGGGAGTCAAGTACATAATAGTTGCTATTGACCATCTGATGAGATAGTTTAAGACAAAGGCCCTGGCAAAAGTAGATGCTACCAGCACCGTGAAGTTCATCCTGGTTCAAGTAGTATATAAACATGGACGCCCGCAGGTCCTTCTTAATAATAATGGGACAAGGTTTACATCTCATGTGATCCCATGACTGAATGAGATAATGAGGATCATAGGAGTTGTTTCTGTACCCTATGGAAGGAGACAAATGGACTGGTAAGATGAGTGAATGGAACGCTGGCTGTGACGCTGAGGAAGCTGGTTGCATGAAGAACTTCCACATGGGAAATGTACCTAAGTTTGGTGACGTTTTCCTACAATATCAGTCAACTACAGCGATGAGAAAATCGCCATTTGAATTGCTATACAGGAGGAAGGCCGCATTGCCGCCAATTTTATATTCAGTGGTGAAAACAACATAGGGGATGAGTGTTAAACAGTACTTTAACTGATTGACAAATATCCTAATTGAGATGCAATTGCAAGCATCCAATACTACATTGAAGAAAAGGATATGAGAAAAATTGACAGACAATAAGAACCAACTGGCCTTAGAAGAATATCAATTAGGTGAAAGAGTTGTCTATTGCAATATGCATGGTTTCAGGAGAAGAAACAAAAAAGATTCGTTGTATAGGTCCATTTGAGATTATCGCCAAGATGGCAGCTGATGCCTACTTTATCAAGAATCTCTTGGATGGAAGAGTTGTAAATCGAGTTCATGCTAAGTATTTGAAGCGATGTATCAATGAAAAAAAACAAAAGAGTTCCCAAAGGACGATGAACCATTAAGTTGGTCATGTTCTGATGATTAGGTCAATTCTGAAAAAAGGACCTCTAAACCAATCTAGATGGGTAAGTTTTAAAAAGGACCTCTGAACTATAGAAAACTGGTGGGTTTAAGAATACTCAGGACCCAGTTTGGGGGAAAAAAAGAAAGATGGACTGCTAACTGAAACAAGGTCAAGTTCCATGGAAAAAAAGAAGAAAAAAATAAAAGATCGATAAGAGATATTGGAAAAAAATATAAACTGCATAAAATAAACTGATATAGTTTTATAATTTCTTTATTGATTGTCTTGAATATGGGGATGATTCCGCCTATGTTGCCTCTTGGGGGAGGGAGGATGGATCGCAGTAGGAATGAATAGACCATCAAAATCTATGTGATATCAGACACTAGCAAGGTCTAGACCTACATGAAACCAAGCTCTTTGAGTTGATGCAGATTTCTGCAAGAAAGCGACTAGGGGAAGGGAAATTGAGATGTTGGAAGAAGCCACTTGCAAAACCCCAGAGCGGTAAGGGAAGCAACAGTATAGAAAGAGGCAGTTGTTAAATAACCCCGAGTAATCCTGATATGGTACTGGAGCCAGAAGATTAGTCTTGAGAACCTGCTGCCAGGATTTGTCAAAAACACAGGACAATTGGGCTGGCAGCAAAAAGGGATACTGGATGGGTTTGCCAAATCACACCCACTATTAAAGAAATCAGTAGAAGATACCAATGGGAAGTGCCAGAAAGGAGATAGTTGTGCAGGGAGCAAATGGCATCCTGTAAGCAACGACTATGGGCTTCTCAGAAGCTGAAGCTGAAGGAGTTATGGAACCTGGGAGAGGCTGAAAGCTTTGTGGACCAACTTCAAAGAACTTGGCTTGCAAAGTGAAGAGCATAAATGGTGATATCCTGATCTAGGCTGTTCTCAAGATTGGAGGGATTCAGCACTAGGGATAAAGCCTTGGTGAGTTGGGCCCATAATTTGGTGTAGGGAAGTTCAAAATGAATACTGTTGCCAATGGTGAGCTCAGTAGCCAAGACAGCGGGTTTGTAGTATTGTCCAAGTTGGAAGAGGAACTCAGGAAGTAAATATGACCTGGCAAGAAAGGAGCAATCAAGAGCGAAGAGCATAATTTCAGGAGCATTCATGATGATTTTTGGCGTAACTGCAAAAAAGCTGAATCCAGGAGAGTTTTGAATGAGCTCTGGAATTGAAGGCAAAGGAAGAATTGGCCAAGAGTCATTTGAGATGATTGCTAGCCTTGTTTTGGAAGGGTTGGTTACCGTTTTCTAGTAATTTGATGGAAGGACTAGCTGCTGGTACCAGACTAGGCGTATGAGTCCTGGAAGGACCATAAAAGATGTTCCGTTGCACATTCCAGATTATCTGCTGGAAAAGCCAAAGATCTTGATCAGACAAACCGTTTATTAGCTGTTGGTACCATGACTCAGAATTTGACATATGAGCTGGATGATAGGGGGGATGTCAGACTTATATGAAAGTTGACATTATGCACTCTACAATCCATTAAGCTCCAATTTTAGAGAAATAAATCTCAAAATTAATAGATAAGCTCTCTAAGAGAAGAATTAAGAATGACATGAGCCAAGAGGTTATGAGAGAAAAATAACAAGGGCGAACATAAATAGTCATCTTTAATTGGGTTATGAAACAAACATTGATGGTAAGAGTTTC
Source organism: Massospora cicadina (assembly GCA_022478985.1). Taxonomy (NCBI): domain Eukaryota; kingdom Fungi; phylum Entomophthoromycota; class Entomophthoromycetes; order Entomophthorales; family Entomophthoraceae; genus Massospora; species Massospora cicadina. The sequence goes on from JAKSZP010012497.1 coordinate 19,719, forward strand.
CTGTCTAGGATGAGGAGAAAATCAGGAAATCAAGGACGCCGGACCATGAGTCCTGAATATGACAGCAGGTCATATGCCCTGACATGGGGAAAACTGGATCCCAGGACTAGTATTTTCACAAGTAAATCGATCAGCCTGGCATGACAGTAGATCTTGAGGATCACACTCTGAGTAGGCAGAAGCGAGGAGGAAGAGTAAGAGAGCCACATGCTAAAGGTTGTCCCAAGAAGCATTGAGTATTGGTGATCATACTTCACTTGAGCCAATGAAGTATTCAACCAAGTATCTAAAGCAGTGTTCTCATGCCCCAGTCCTCTTCTTACTGAAAATCTAGGCAAGAGGGGGATGTGCTGGGATTTTTGCCCATTTTCCCAGCCTGCTAGATTATCAGGAATCGCTAGGGGATAATTCTTTAATGTAAAGTGACTTGGAAATTGGTTAACCCTGATTTTGGAGTAACTATGTTTGGGGGATTTTAGGATGTTCACCTGGTTGTATCCATTGGGGATCAATCCGGATGAATGCTTAAGATCTCATTGGTTGGAGTTGCTGACAAAATAGGGGCATCTGATAACGATTAACAATCAGATTTACAGTTGGGATCAGTCAGGTTTCATCACCAAATGATTGGGAATGTAAGTAAGTTGTGAGGCGAGTGATGCTGCCTGCAACTGGCAAATTGATCAGTTGGTTTGTGACCTGCCTTAATGGGTAACAAGTCCCATTATTAAAGCAGGTCGCTAGCCAAATATGTTTGGTTCACCTGGATTGAGAGGAAAACGTTAGTTAAACGTTTTCTGACTCTTTCCATTTTAGGTCTCAAGGATGTCCAATGACAGAATCCTAACCAGGATGGGAAAGACCATTGATGATGAGATGACGAATGGTAATTCAATGGCAACAGCTGCTATTTTATTAAAGAGGTGTCAACTGAGGGTTAGATGACCAAATCCCCACTATAAATTTTCTAAAATTCACTTATAATAAAAAACAGTTATATAGTACTACAGTGACACAGTTCTATAGTTTTCATCCAGTATATATCTAAGTAGTAAACTTTTTCAGCTTTCAATTAATCTATTATTCTCAAGGATATTATTGCTGTGTACAATAATTGGGAGACTTTTTTAAGGAAAAGAATAAGGTTCTGAGAGGAGGTCCAGAGAAGAAGCGGAAACAAATCAGGTATTGCTGCCAACTGTGTGTCAAACTGGAGAAACTGTTATCAGGAATTCTCAGAGAAGATTGGGTTGGACAGTACGAGGAAACAAATCCCTATATTAAGACATCTCAAGTACTTCAAGTGGGAATACTGGCTGAGCGTTGGGCTGAGATCTAAGAATTCCATTCAACTATGGATAATAATCATCATACTATTATCAACCAATTATATTAACAACAATACAACGCGGACAAATTGCACAAGAACCAAACCTGTGCAAGTAAAGAGTTTTTAGGGGTTATTGGCCAATAGAAATTAAAACCCATAAACTTTTACAACTATGATATATTTGACTCCCCTGGTACTCATGATTAATGGTCCCATCATGTCAATGGACACTGTATACCAAGCAAATCCAGGGCAGATAAGTCAGTATCTAGTCATATTCTTGTGGAGCTTATGCAACTGGAACTCCACACAACAAGCAAGATAATCCTCTAAATTATAGTTGATGGAATCTCAGTAATAGTAATGGTGAATATGATTGGTCATCTTACTCAAGCCTCCATGCCTGACAGCCTTATGAGCAGCTTGAAGTATAGCCACTCATTCTGACAGCTTTGGAAATAATGATCATTTCCCATCAATCATCTTAAAATTTTTCCATCAATGATCTTGGTGTTTTCCATTGCTTTTTGAAGTGCACCTTGATTTCTCAGGTCTTATTTCCAATTTCTCCTTTGACCATTCTCTGTAATAGTTCATCCGCCTGCTAGTATACCACTTGGACCATTGGTAACCTTAATAATACATTTGCATTATGTTGAAAAGCTACTGCTTGGTGGACTATCTCATAAGTATAAACCTGTAACTTCAGTGCCCATTGGGCCAGTCATCCTTCTGGCTCTCTCAAATTGTGAAGCCAATGCAACGAGAAGTGGTCCATCACCACTTTGAAGTGCGTTCCATGGATGTACACCCAAAACTGTTTAGAGGCATAAATGACTTCAAGGCATTCACGCTCAGTCACAGTGTAATTCCTCTCAGCTTCTGAGAGTATTCAGCTCACATATGCTACTGGATGTTTGCCCCTGAGTTCATATACTTGGCTCAGGATGGCGCCAATTGCTGGTAACAAAGCATCAGTATGTATTATAAATTCTTGATTAAAATTCAGGTATTTCAAAAGCAGAGAATCTATTAAATACTAGCTTAATTCACTAAAAGAACTCTGAGACTCTTCACTCTAAATGAATCCCTTTTTAGTCCTTTAGTAAATGGAAGAGGGGCTCAGCGATTCTTGCAAGATTCCAAATAAATCTCTAATAGTATCTGACCATTCCAAGGAACACTTAGATATCTTGGACACTCTTTGGTATAGCCAATCGCTCTATGGCTTCAATTTTCTGTGCTTGCAGCTGCAGTCCACTAGAGTTGACTATGGATCCCAGATATTCAAACTCTTTTTGAAGAAATGGCACTTCCTTGGCTTGATCTTCAGGTTAGCCATAGATAGTCACTTGAAAACTTCCTCCAAGTGGTGTAAATGGTCAGTGAATGTCCTACTGAACATATTTATATCATCCAAGTACACCAGGATGCATGACAATTCAGGCCATTCAATATGGCATCCATGGCCCTCCAAAACGTTTCAGGCACATTACATAGACCTTGATACATCCTCATCAGTTGATACAGCCCTGCGTGGTAAGGGTCACGCATTTCTCCTGGTCTTCTGTTGGAAATCAATTTTCCAATATCTCGATATTATATCCATTTCAGAGAAATACTATGCTTCTCCCAATTGATCTAGCACAACATCAATTCATGATAGTGGGTACAAATCCTTCTTTGTAATCTTATTTAGCTTTCAATAAATAATCACCACTTAATTAAAGCCATTCTTCTTCTTCACAATAAGGATAGGGCTCGCCTTGGACTTGATGATGGAACTAGAATCTCATGCTTCACTAGTTTACTGATTTATTCCTCCACTATCACTTTGGCCATCTTTGACTGTTGAATTGGGCTCATTATTATTGGCAAATTTTTTCCAGTATTAAATTTGTGGATCACATACCTCACACATCCCAAATTGTGGTCATCCTAGGCAAATACTTCCCAATACTTGTCAAATAGCTCAAGTAACTCCCTTTTGCTGTCTGTCTATCAGATCAGTGAGTTGCTCTCAATCAATAATAAAATGATACTTTTGGTCACCCCAGTCAGTATCCCATTTCATCAAGGGTTCCAAAATCATGGATTTTATCAATTTAGTTATTAGAATTAGATGAACAAATATGAAGATCTGAAGCTTTTCTTTCCCATAACAATCACTTTAGTTACTACAATTTGATTCAAACAGCAATTTTTGATAATCACACAGGAGAGATGGGTGACTTTAATAATAAATCTAATACAACCTGGGCGAGCATCACATCAAGTGGTGCACTAAATGGTGCACCCAAGGGCAAGAAACGCCCTGGAGGGGGACCAGGAACCCAAGCCGCCAAGAAACCACAAACTCAGACACCATCCAGGTTTATGGTAATTACTATAAAATAAGATCAATACATGTATATCCAATGTAACCAACCCCTTTCAAAGGTGGAACATGGGCTCCGACTCTTCCTTGGGGATGAGTACCCAACCCTGTGGGAGAAAACATGTGAGGCACAGCCCTCCCTTTTCCCTCACACGGTATATGTCGCCACCAACAATATGGGCCACAGCTGGATTGATATTGGTTTCAAAACAGCCAAATAAGTGGAGGCCGCAGAAAAAGTCTGTGCTAAAATTGCCCTCCCCAAGGGCAAAAAAATAGTGCACACCGCGCGCACCAGATGGAACAAAGAGAAAACTTTGTTCATTTCATTTGACTTACTCCCTAGCAACCTTCCTTGTAAGGTAATTGAGGAGGAGCTCCACAAAGGCCTCGTAGCCTATGGAGAAATTATGCAACTTGAATTACAAAGATTTCACCTGATGCCCACCCTGTGCACAAGCAAAGCTATTTCCATGATCAACCCATTCCCCAAAGTGGAAAATAACTTATCAAGAATCCCCTGCACAGCAGAGTTTCACTTTGCAGATGGGGGACAGTCATCCGCATTCCGAGTTACACCAAAACGTGCACCACCTATATGCAACCACTGCAGTTCATTAGGACACAAGGAACACACATGCCCCGTGAAGGAGGGCTTAATGGAAGCAGACTACTGTGAGGAAGCCATGGACAAAAGTAATGAAAACTTCGCCAGAATGACTGATGGTCACTACCCATTCCACTGAAGTAAAGATAGACTTTACTCCATCATGGACCCAGTTACAAACAAACAATGCAAAGCAGCACAAAAAGCCCGCAAGCGGGCAGCGGCCAAAGTGGCGGCACTTGTGGAATCATCCATCAACCCCATACAAATTTGGGAGGACATTTTGGATATACACCAAGACAACTAATCAGAACAATATGCCCAGGTTGAAAATTTTCACAGCAACTTGACTGAGTCACCAAGCGACATCAATCATGCACACATTGAGGAACAATTCAGCCGCAATATGGACAAAAATGTGGTGCACAATTCTACAAATTTGAACCCCAAAATTACAGAAACCAATCAGCACCCCACATTGAAACATCATGAGACACGTGCAGGAAAAGATAATGCAAATCCAAAAACCACAATTCCCTCAAAAAATTGGGTCATATCAAGGGAACTGACAATATCTCTGAAAGAGTTGGAGTACAGATGCGGAGCATGGCCAAAATGAGTTGTGGTGGGATAGGGCCAGAGGGTCCTCCCAACTGCTCCTGAGGCGCCGTGGGCACCTCAGTGTCAATAGGGATGCTAAACATCGTGGGAGCCAGGGCTCAAATGTCCCAAGCCAAAAAGCTGGATTTCTGCAAAAGCCCCTTGTAGACATCTTGGCCATCCAAGAAACCCAATGTTTACAAGGGGAAGAAGGATCCTGGTCAGCCAGGGTCTCACCATCACAATCAGTATGGATGTCCCACTGTGGGGTGATCGTCCAAGATAACAAAAAATTTAAAATTACAAATTCATCTTCACACCTTCATGGTTGCATCTTGGTAGCAACAATCACATGCCAAGAGGAAATAATCTCAATAGCATGCATCTATGCACCGTGCACTGCAAATGAGAGAAGACAATTCTTGAAACTGTTACAACTCTCACCCTCCCACCAGATACTATCCTGTTGGGCGACTTTAACTGCTGGGATAACCCTGACACGGACCAATGACCTAACCCCAGGGGATACCCACTGGGGCACATCAAATTCCACACAATGAAGGCATCCCTTGGCCTACAGAATGCCCTCCCCCAGTTCACCACTCCTTACCCACATGACATGGCCCAACATACGCAAGGGAGCAATCATATCAATGAGCCGCATTGATCACATCCTTGTCCTGCAATCCCAATGATCAAGATTTTCCAAATTTACAACAAAAAAGTCAATTTCTCTGACCACCAACTTGTTACGGTGCAGTTAACACCAACCTGAACCCATGCACAGGTGTCGCCTTGGAGAAAGCTTCACCCAGAAAACATAAAATTACCCAAAATATCCAACTGGGTCGAACATGAGGCTATGAACCCAGAATTCACAGCCCCGTTTACCTTGGATCCCATCATAACATGGGCAAATTTTAAAAAGGAACTAATCAACAAAACCTGACATCTTGCATCACATAAGTACACCACCAACACAGCCACAATCAAGCGTACCTTGGAGGAACTGGACCACCTTGGGCTAAATACCCCAAGATCTGTCTATAGCCTCAACTGGGGATGCAAATGGGCGGAAATATCTGCCTGACTAAACACCCTCATCTTCAAACACCAACATAGAATCAAAGTATTGAAAAAAGGTAAGTTCATAAAGGAAGGTGAAACCTGCTCAACATATTTCTTCCACCAATTCCACTCCCGCAGCAACCAGCCCACATGCACACAGGTCTGCAAGACAAACAGCACCGTGGCAACTGACCCTTGGGAGGTCAAGGTGGAAGTACACCGCTATTACACTGAATTATACCGCAATATGCTGATAGACCTGCAAAAAATCAAAAAAGTTATACAAAACGCTGGGATACAAAGCACACCGCCAAATTACAATATTCTAAACCTAATTACACAGGAGGAGCTTTGGGATACAATCTGTGATGCACCATGTAGGAAATGCCCAGGGTCTGGTGGGATACCCTACAAATTTTACAAAAAAATATTTTCAACAAATTGCCCCCCTCCTATTGGCGTCTATGAACCAGTGCTTACTGGAAACACGCCTCCCACCTGGTGGCCATGAATCATATGTCATAACCTTATATAAAAAGGGTGACAAATTGGACCTGTCCAACTGGCGTCCAATCGCACTATATAATACTGACACAAAAATTCTAACAAAAATATAGCAGCCAGATTAGGTGCAATTGCCTCTGACGTCTTGTCACCCAATCAGTTTGGGTTTATACCAGGGCGCTCAATCTGGAACAACATACACCCTAATGCAAACATATGCCAGTCCAAAGCAACTGGAGCCCTAGTTTTCTTAGACCAGGAAAAGGCATATGACCGCGTTATCTGGCCATACCTAAAGGAATGCCTACACGCTTTTCAAACTCCCACCCAGATTCATAAACTGGGCGATGATCCTTACAGAATCTGCAACCATGGCTGTAAGCGGCCCTGGCTTCCTAACTAACAATATCACACCACACAGAGGGCTCAAACAAGGGGATCCCCTCAGCCCACTGCTGTATAATTTCAGTTTTAACCCACTCCTCTGTGTAACTGACTCACGCCTCATGGGCATAACTGCACAAGGACAGCCAATAGTCAAGATACTGTCCTTTGCAGATGACTGCGTGGCAGGTATAGCTAAAAACAATGATGCCTGACAGCTGGAACGCACCCTAGAGGATTACTCCATGGTGAGCAACGCATCGCTCAACAAAAGGAAAACAGAAATCATTCTCTTAGGCAAGTACACTAACAACTGGGCTACAACACCAGAACCTCATACCCCTCATACAAAGGAAAAACCCACTCATCTTACCCTTTGCATCACCTCCCACCACCACTCCTGTCCGCCACCTTGGGATATGGCTGGAAACAGGGGGATATGCCAATGAGACAATGGAAAGAAACTTGCTATAATGGATATCCACCTGCGTCGCCTCCCTCAAGGAAAGATCCCCAGGACTAATGGGGTGAGTAACAGTTGCTAACTCACTCATCCTCCCAATACTATGGTACCCTGCCCACACAATTGCCTTCTCACCTACCTTCATAACTTCAATCTGCGCGCTCATCCAGGGCTGGCTATGGCCCAGCTCCCACCCTCCCATATGGATGAAAACACTCTTCAGCCCATGCTCAAGCGGAGGCATGGGACTAATAGATTTTGAGAGCCATGCCAACCGCATCCTGGGAACCTGGATAAAGGAAGTCCTTGTCCCAGACCTCCCACAACAACGCTGGTCCAGGGTAGCGAGGACAACTTTGCACAGGCGCTCAAAATAACCAACCCACATAGCCCACCCAGACTACTATCATACCTTACTAAACACCCTACTGCAACAGGTCCGCATGGAACCTCCCCTCACTTCAAACGCATCCCTTGAACCATTCGCCACATGGGATGGACCGTAGAGAACACAGACACTGTGCATGGAAGGGGACGACCCAGCCCCACTTCAAATTAAGAAATCCAGAAAACCACCCCCAGAGAGACATGCTTGCTAAAACCCCAACCATTGCTAGAATTGAATACCTAGATGTGTTGGACATTCCCTATGACTTAACCACACAGAAGGCAGTGTGGAAAATGATGCACCACCCACTTCTACAGCTGAGAATAAGAGCCAACGCCTGGCGCTGTCTGAGAAGGATCTATAGTATGGCGGACCACTCCAATTCCCTCCACACAACCTGCGCAGTATGTGGAGTGGAGGGCTCCCTACATCACCGCCTAAAAACATGCCCCCCATCCAAAGCCATATTTAAGGAAGTCGCGCGCCTGCTTAAGATCCAAAATGAGCAGTAATTTCCTATATCAAAGAGCCTCCTCGCGCTCCAGATTGAGTCACCAATCCCATCTACCCTCCGTTCCCTAATGATACACATTGCAATGTGGACAATCCACACCATTGCCTTAGATGCGTTCAGGGGCACAGTCCCAAAAATTCATGGGGTTATCAACAGGTTCCACGTCCACTTATTGGAGCATTTCCAAGCCTGGCTCTATGGATATATGAGGCCAAGGCAACAGGCGCTCATAGAATCGTGGTTCCCACTCTGGTTCCTATACACAGACCCCTTCCTTCACACCTGCTCCATAGCGGGGGAAACCCCCTCAAAGTAGTGCACCAACCCCCCATACCTGGCAATCCCACTGGCAACAGAGGTAACTTGAGTACCCTGGGGTGCCCAATTTTATCTTTCTTCATTTTACACACATATATGGTAATGCCCATCTCCTGATCAGCTTGCCTCAGTTAAATAAATATGAAGATCTGTTTCTTCTCAATATTTATTGGTTTTTCACTCAAATTCTCCAGAAGAACTTGAATTTCTCCATGGACCAGCATAATTATTCCAGAAGCTATCCAAAGTTCTACTATGGACTTTTTCCAGGGGCTTCTGACCTCTTCATACAGCAGCTCAGGTATCTCCAATGTCAACTTCATGTTGACTATTATCTAAGATCCTGGTGGTATGGTTCTCAAACTCTTAATCCTCAATGGAATTTTCCAATTTCCAGAATTTTTGCAAACATTTCTTATCACTTCCAGCCAACTAAATTGGTATCAAATCAGGAATATGCCATCATTGTAGATCATATTGATGAAGTTATTACTCCTAGTCAGTGAAGCTTCTCCAGCTTTCTGATAAACCAATGGTAACGTCTGACCCAATATAGTCAATGTATTATCCCCAAAGTTACATTTAACTCCATATCTTTGTAGAAACTCTGTCCAATCAGAAAGCATAATTTTGGTTGGCCAAAACTTTTGCTGGGGCGGATACCATTAAGGATCAAAATCTAAGTGGTAGAGCACTATACACTTTATAGGAGATGGTGCTATTCAGCCTGGCTGTCCCATATTCTTTCTTGTGTTCTAAATCAGGTGATATCCTCAACTTCTTCACCAGCTTGGGTGAGACAATATTGATGGGTGCTCTGCTGTCAACTATTACTTACGCCCATACTCAATTAACCAGTATACCTATATATACACTTGGAGTATTTTAATATTGTATTTACTGAGTGTATATAACGCTTATTTTCTGAACTGAGGGTGTGAGTTATTTGCACTGATATATCAGGAAATAATTTCTTGATTGCGCTAAGGGTGATAGACAGGTTTTCCTCATCTAATTTGACTTTGGTCAGTTCTTCCAGATTCTCTGCAGCTCAAATATTGTCCACCATTTGTTGCACATACAGTTGAGCAACTTCCTTAACTATTTTGGGGTTGATCCCCTTCACTTCAGATTTGGTTACTGCATTCACATCTAAATTGATCGCTTGATATAGTTGATCCTGCACATCATCAACAAACAAATTACTAATGACAATTTCTTCTTGCATAATATTAGAGGGAACAGGTTTTTTGCAGCTCTAAACTGTTTTCTGTCTATGCCATAGACCCTTTTTCCAACTCCTATGAAGGTTTAGACTCCTTTACTTGGACTACATTGATCTGTTCCTTAGACTTCTTGCAGTGCACAGAAAAGTGTTCTTTTTCTCTGCACTGGTAACAGCGTTTTTCTTTCTTATTGATCCATTTAATCTTTGGGCTTATTTTCTGGTACAGTTTGATTATTGGACTCCTTAGCACTCTCATTCCCCTTTGTAGGATTTGAGTTTTGTACTAATTTGGTTTGAAACTTCTATTCAGAGCATCAAAAGTAGCTCCTGATATCTTCAATGATCTATCATTTGCAAGGTGGTAAACTCTGTTGTGAACATGGAAGACATAATCTGATGAAAATCACAATAGGGCTATAGGGCCGCTTGCAGCACAATCTATATATCAAATTCATCCAGCACTTTTGCTTCAACCAAAATCTGTGATTTTTGGTAGAAATGATTGGTGAATCTTGCTTAGGATTTATCCTTCTGAAATTGAATTCCCAGGAATTCTTACTTGTTCTTCAACATGCATGTGGGACTTCCAAATTCTTTCATAATGGCCACCTTGGCCTCTGAGTATGATTAGCTGTCCCCCTCTAGATGGGGCAATACTAGGTTTTGACAATCAGTATCTAAGCAATTCATCACTGTCAACGCCTTTTGACAATTGACATAACCAAACATTATCATGCTAAATAATTGGAAAAATGCAGGGGCATTATCCCAATGAAATGTAGATAATTTTGGTATAGCTTTAAATTCCTCTGAAGTTTCTCTAGCCACCACTCTTGGTTTGGCTACTTGACTAACTTGAGGAGTAATTTTGGGAGTCATCTCCAAAATAGCTGTGAAAGTGGGTGGCATATTTCACAGAATAGACATCTTTCCAACCAGAGTTCTCAGGGTCCTCTCTTTGACATCAGTCACAGCATAGAGCTCACATTCACATTTGTGAGTCTCCAACTCCTCAAATTGCCTAATTGGCTGCTCTATATCTGTGATGAATACCCATAATTGAATATGATCTGCTTTATACTCCATTTTCAAGAATAATACTTCTCAAACTAAATCTCCTTCCTTATTCTTTAATGATGTTACTTTTTCTAGTAACTTATTGCTGAAACTAGTGACTTTTTGACTCCTTCCTCAATCTTGGTAAATCTCTTCACCAAGGCAGCAAATTCTCAATAATCTGCAGAACTCAAGGCATTTTTGTTGACCATTGCTAACTCCATCCAGAGTTTTCTTAACACATCCTTGTACATCTTGTCCTATTATCATACATAACTACAATCCCTGTAGTGAGAACCAATTATTAAATTTCTAGGGGCATCGCTGCTTGTTCACAAATATTAACCCCTAAAATTTTTAAATGCACAGGTTTTATGTGTGCAATCCTTGCGTTGTCTGATGGTATATGATATACAGTTGATAATACTATGAAGACTATTATCCATAGAAGAATAGATCACTAGTTTCTTGTCCAACACTTGACCATTATTCCTCATCTAGATACTCTAGATGTCCTCAGTAGGGATTTATTCTCTTATCCGCCTAACTTGATCCATGCTCAGATCCTAGTTTATAGCCTAAATTCTGATGACACAGTCAGCAGCAATCCCCATATTGGCTTAGCTTTTCTTCTCTGGATCCTCATTCCTTACTCTTTTTTCTACTAAAGAGTCTCCAATTAAAGCACAAAGCAATAATTTTCTTGATGAATATAACTAATAATAAATTCTGCTAATTGATGATTTTGATAATATTTTAATGTTTCCTTGATAATCCTTTATTAAGTATATTCTTAGTGAGATTTATAGAAGGAATTTGGCATCCAACCTTCAGTTGGTGCCTCTGCAATGTCATGGCGGCTGTTGCTATTGAATTACCCTTTGTCATCTTAGCAGCGATAGTCTTCCCCATCCTGGCTAGGATTCTATTATTGGATATTATTGAGACCTAAAATAGAAAAAGTCAGAAAATGTGTCCCTAATGTTTTGCTACTTGATTCCAGAAACCAGCCATATTTGGCAAGCAACCTGCTTAGGTAATGGACTTGTTATCTATTAAGGCAGGTCATGAACCAACTGATCAATTTGCTAGTTGCAGGCAGCATCACTCACCTCACAACTTGCTCTTTAAACTTCCAATTGGTTGGTGATAAAACCAGAACAATCCCAATTGGTACACCTGATAGTTAATTATCAATCAACTATCAGATGTCCCCATTTTGTTGCAACTCTGCCCAACAATATCTTAAGCATTCATCCAGATTGATCCCCAATGGATACAAACTAGTCAAATTACCTAAAATCCCCCAAACATTGTAATATAAAATTGTGGTCAACTGATATCCAGTTAACTCACTATATAAGATTGTCCCCAGCAACCCATAGTAATCTAGATGGCTGAAAATGTAGGCAAAAATCCCAACTGGTAATAATACTTGAATTTTCTGATATCATGACCAACTGGCAAATTATTGTGGTGGTCAGGGAGCATATAAATGCTTCCATCAAGAATTTTATTTCAGCCAAAGCATATAAAAGAGGCTTTGGATTCTCATAATCTTTTGCTTGCTGGCTGAGTTAATTGGGACTCAATTATTGTTCTGGTCAGCTAGATTGTTAGTCTTAGACTTAGTAATATTGAAATTTGGGTTTTTTGAAGTGGGGTTTTTATATTCCAAGGAATTAACCCCTACAGTTGAGACTTTCTCAACAATGTGATATACCTTTACCTTATAAAGCATTATTAAAAAAGGTTGATAGTAAATAAACAGATTAAACTTATAACATGTGGACCTATTGAGATCAAAAATTTGATACATTTAACTTTATTCATATACATTAGCATGTATAGATTTCCTGTCAGTAAAACATTTGTTAAAATAATTTTTATTTAAATTAATTATAAAATGGTACAATTTAAGCTGGAGTTTTGCATATAAAAAACTCTTAACTAAATACTTTCTTGGTGAGCATCTATGTCTCAAGGGAAGTCTATGGAAAATTTAAAGTATAGATTTTGTTTTTTGAAATGTGTTCAGTCAGTCAATCAGGCTAATTGGTTTTGATATAAAAAATTATCCACTTTGCAGTATAAAAGTAAAAGGAATAGAGGAATTAACCCTTTGCGGTCGGAGCCTTTCGACGAGTGAGCATCGCTGCGGACGAGAGGTATTGGAGCGCGTGGTAAAAAAAATATACACTGAATTGGGTGTCCATATGCCGACATGCATCTGCAAGGGTAAAAAGGCTTGGGCAGCTATTTGCCGACACTTGACCGCAAAGGGTTAAGCTTGACCTGAGACTTAATACAGTGTAATATTTTACCTTGACAAATCTGAACTATTTCAAACTGCAACTGAAAACATACCTGCACTACAACGAGACTCCTTAATCCTTAAACAGGAAATTTCACCTTTAAGTGTAATTTGTTTTTTGCCCATTACACCTTTAAGTGTAATTTATTTTACCTCTAAAAATGGAATCAGAAGGCGATGGAATTAAAAGCAGAAATGAAACTATGCTAATCTTTATCCATATTTCAACGCAAATATATAACGAATTGAAATATGTGCTATTTACTCAAGTTCGAATTGTAAATCAATATCTTTTTTTTCAAAACCAAATTTTTGTTTTGTTCTCCGCAATAATGATTTTAAAATTTTATGTTTTTTTACTATTTAAATTTTTATTTTTGTGCCCCAATAATTTGTACAAACATTTTTCTTCAAATCTGTTTAAGGGTTAAGAAGCAAACCATAGATAGAATTACCAAGATCAAAAGCAACATTTCTGCGATCACGGGTTCAAAAATACAATTTGATATAGTCAGCAAACACTGATACAACTTAATTTAACCTAGAAAGTGGGCGGACCGTTATAGGAGCTGACGCTACTTAGTTCTGAAAACCCTAAAAATTAAAGTTCCGCGTTAAGGACTCTATAAATAGCAAAGACCGAGACTGGAATGAAAAAGTACATAAAAGCTAGCAAACAGGGTTTATTAAATGGGGAATTTACACAAATGGTACCGACTACCTGACACGTTTGGCGGAAGAGGGTTCAACTTTAACGGCCACATGCTGGTTGCTCCCGGCCTCGATACTGAGGCGTCTGCGTGGGCGCAAGGGTTGGCTGTAGTCGACTGTGGGCCTTTTTCGTAGGTTATAAGGGGTATTGGATTTCTCCGTGTTTTGCACTTCATTTTCTTTTTGAGCGCTGGTGACAACAATTTCCGAGGCAGGCTCTGGGCGACTAGCGGGGGTCGCGGATGTTATGAAGTAACCTAGTGCGCGCACCCGCTTGATTCCGCCATCGGGGAAGATTTGTACTTTTAAATGGGTGAAAACTTGGCTGCTATTATTTTCACTGATAGGAAATTTGACAAGAGCGTCAGCACGAAGTTTCCCGCCAGCGATGTGCGTCCATTTCATATCGGAATGGTAGTGCGGCTTATCCTAAAAGATTAGAGAATAATACACCAATCGCTTACCATTGGTGTATTAATGGCATAAATTTCGACCTTCTGAGGAAAGTTACCCTTGAAGTCTTTTGTATCAATGATAACTTCATCGACAATACCGGGGGCACCAAACTTTAATATAACCCATTCTGAGTTTTGGGGGGCACGTGAGCGAGCCGTCTCCCATCCATCACCCATATTCTCACCACGTCCAGGAAATAAAAGATTACTGGGATGAGAGAAATGGACGTTGCTGCATCCGGATACCATTCCGCCATTTCCAACAAATAACAGATCAATCCTTTCTTTGGTACTAACAAAAATCAGTATAAAGGTAAGCAGTCTGGCTTACAGTGCACTAGGTTCAGACTTGCGGACAATGCCATAGACTCGGAGACGGTTCAATCCACCATCGGGATAGCCGTTTAATTTAAGGAGATTGTAAATCTTGGTGGGGTGGCGGAGTCTGAAAAAGTTGTTGCTGTTTGGGATGATAGGTACTTTAGGGATGACGATCTCCCATTTGGGCTCAGCCTCATCATTTTCAACATAAGCGCCCTCCAACTCACCAAAGCAGAAAGAATTGCCAACTCCGAACGTGGTGCAATCCATATTTATTCCTCTGATAGATCCAGGATACTTGAGCTTAAATATGACGTAATCATAAGGTCGAGAGTTGTGGCGGCGAGATTCCCAACCGTCATACCAAGCACCCTTCTCGGTAAAGGTCCCTGGCTTTGCAACTGGGGCGGCGGGATTGATGAGGTTATCGGCGCAGGCAAAGAAATCGTCACTAACACTTATGATTTCGGTTTCCATATTTTTGCTCACAAGATCTAATTACAACAGTTAAATTAAGAAATTGCAGCTACCGATATTCTCTTCGATGAGCTCATTAATATCGTAGTCGCTAGTGATACGAAAACAAAAAGGAGGAGTTGTGGAGCTTGAGGAAAATATACTCCTAAGAAAAGAGCACTCGGGGCTGAAAAAGATGCGCCAGGTTGTTCAACAGTTGAACCAAAGGATTGGCGATCAGTAGAAGGGTTACTCTGGTCTTGAGCATGTTCAGCGGGTGGCTGCTCAGCAACCAGTTTGTCACCCTGGGAGTGGTTCTGCCCAGCACCCCCAAAAATACGAAAAAAGGGGGAAACAATATTGGAAAAGCTGGTTTGAGACTAAAAAGGAAGATAAGTAAGTGAATGAAGTTGCGGAAGTGGGGCTAAAAGACCAGCCATGACATTTAGTGAGCAATCATTAAATACATTACCATAATAAAGTTGAATATAAGAAAGGCAATTTGATGCGTATAGTATACAGTATTTTAAGTCTGCTTACGCCCTTATAAAAGCTGGTTAATTGGATTTAGGTAAGAGACTACGTGGGGCTCTATCAAGCATTTTGCGCTCGCTTTAAAAACCAAACTGACTGATTCATCGTATAATAATTTTCATTATAAATTCGGAATTCTTTTAGTACGGTCATTTTGACTGTTTTAGAAAGCCTATCTGAGACCATTACGTAGCTGTATCACCTCCCAACTGACCAAGCTGAAAGGACTAATTGAATCGAAACTTTCAAACCAAATTTACGGCCGATGTACTTGCAAGTGTAAATCGAATACCGATCAATTGGATTTATTTTTGTCTAAAGCAACTTTTGCGATCTGTTCAAGCCTAAAAACGATCAACTAAATCCAAAGCAAAACTTTTGGATTAATTAACAATATGATCGATAATTTATTTTTAAAAAATGGAGAAAGTTTCTATTAATATATTGTTGACCAGCACTTTTACACAGAAACTGTTGTCACCGGCTATTATTTTATAATTGAGTATGAAAGCAAAGTAAAACATTCTAAATAAACTCCACTAAAATTTATTTATACTGAATGAAATGAAATTAAATTTGAATATATTTTTATAACCTTTAAGATTTTTATTTGTTTAGTAACACATTGTTGACCGGTGACGAGTTAACTTGTCACCAGTCAACAATGTGTTAAAGTTTATCTAAAGGGTGGTTAGCTTGGCAGGTAAAACTGCTTCCACCCTAAGTGCAGGTTTTGAGTTTGAAACCTGTACTAACTAGAAAAATTCTCGGTGTGGTATATTTGTCCCAAGGTCAACCCACCTCAAATATTTAAGAAAGTTTATCTATTTATACTTTTAACAACTAATCATGACACTATTATACTTTTATAATAAAATATCAGTACAACTATATGCTCCTTATCCTGAAAGATCAATTTGATAAAATTAACTATTAATAATAAGTAATATTTGTTTTATGATTAGATTTAGCATCTAGTACTAATATAGGTTTACAGCAAAATTAATATATTTGCATTAAAAAATAAAAAGAAGGGTGATTAGCCTGGCAGGATAGTTCCTGCTTCCACTCTGTGCAGGTTTTGTCCAACATGTATTTAAAACCTGTACTGGCTATAAGATACTATGGTATAGTATATTTATTCCGAAATTGACGCACCTCAATTACTAAAAAATAAAAAAGATCAATTTTTTATTCAATCAGATTTATTGTATTTGGCACTTAGGCATCAATATACAACTTCACAGGTTGGTACATTTATATAATATGATAATGTGACTGTATATAAAAAGTAGCCCTATAATAAAATAGTAAAGATTTTATCTTCAAAAAGTTTTTACTTAGCAGCTCCAACAAGCTAGGTAAAAAAGGTCCCCTTCATTTCTATCATATCATAATAAACTATATAATAGAGTTTAAGCAATGTATAGCTATATAGTTATTTAAAAATGGTAGAAATTATTGACTTAGATTTTTAGAGACAAAACCCTTGATGTTTGTTTTTATGCTGGCAGGGTAAGTAAGAAAATGATAATAAAAGAGGGATTTGATTTTTAGTTGTCAAATATTTGCCCTTCCAGCTTCAAGATAAGAATGTTTTGGGTCAAAATTAGCCAAAAGGAGGGAATATCAGATATTTACAAGTTGCAATACAGAAAATAGCAATTTAAATAAAAACAATAAGTTTATTAGCCAAAAGGCCCTGGTTAATTCTTGGTAGAACCCCACAAATTGGGGTAACACTATTTTATACCTCATAGGCAATTAATATAAAATTGAGCAGTTGCTTTGCTCTGACCATGCAGTGGACTCTGGGACATCCATTGGATAGTTCTACCTAGCCATGACCAGTTCTATTCAAGCACCTAAGTGGGGACCACCCCATTTTATAGGCTTGGCAGAGGTCCCCCAAGGTATAATAATTTTATCTAAAAGGGATTAGCTGAAAATTATTACTTTGTTACCCCACAGATACATATTACCAAAAAAAACTCCCCATATATCATTCAGCAGAAAGTGAAGTGAGCTTTCTGAGCTTCAATAGGCTGAATTTGTATATTTTTTTATTTAAAATATATCAAGCTGTTCTGAACTTGTAATTGAATTCCATTTGATTCTCAATACAAATTTAAATACTGAACAGTCAGATATTGAGAGGGTTCATTTTTCTCTTCCTGCACCTGTACTAATAAAAACATAAAAAACAGCGTTTTATTTTATTAGTGTTTTTATCTTTAAATTCATAAAACTGTTGTGAAATCCAGTGGCATTTAGCACCAGTAAGCACATAACTATCTGAATTTTCACAAAGTGGTGCTCACTACAGATGTTTCACCTATAAGGCACAAAATTTTGTCTAAAAATAAATGCTGTAAACATGAGTAACCCTCCAACTCTTCCCTTTTCATCTGAACCAAGAATAGTTGCTCTTGCAAAGCAACTAGCAAGCGCTTTATCCCATCTTAAAAAGCTTGAGCAGCACCCACTAAAACTCTCTCTAAAAGATAAGTAAACTCCTGGTAAAGGGATCATTGCTTCCTTTTTGCATGTTTATGAGTCTGCCATGCATGGTACAACTGATAAGCAAAAAGTTCAACATATCCTTCCTTGCTTAAGTCACTTGGAACAATAGATGATAAGTTTCTTATATGGACAATCTGCATATCTGGGCAGAGGTGAAAGAGGCTCTCTTGGCTGAATTCAGTTCAAAGCAGAGTCTTAACAGGGATAAACAGGCCATTATGCACCTTAGCATGTATGATGGTGAACCAATTGTTGCCTTTGCTGAGCAATTCTACATTTATGCACAAAGATTGTCAATGTCTAGCATGCTAAACCTGGATGATGCTATTGCAGCCATGTTAACTGGGTTAGCTTCTCAACCCTCTCTCACCAGACATATCATTTCAGTGAAACACCATTTTAAAACCATTTGTGACATAAAAGAGGCTCTGTTTGACGTTTCCAATATCCATTCATGAGCAACTAATGAAGCTGAGGGAAAACCTTCAGTTTTAACCATTGAGGAACTTTTTACGCAGAACAGTTGGGGGTGAGCTCACCTGTGCCTATTCTCACAGTGAAACCTGCTTCCTCAGTGTAACTTAAAACATATATCACGCCCTCCTGTAAATTGAAGACCTATAAAGTAGTTAATACTATACTCCTGCATAAGCTTATTAAAGCCACTATGACTTTCCTTCCAGCCAGGCTGGTAGTTGCGTGCCCTAAGGGTAACCCCTGCAACAATAAAGGACTTGCTGAAAAGACATATGGTCAGAAGATAGCTACCCAATCTCATGTGGCTATCTACCTTACCTTAATTACAACCTTACCAGTAGTTGAGAATACCCTTGGGTATGAATATGAGGGGGGTTATGATGATGTTGGTTACTAAATATTGGGAGCACCCATGAAAGTGAAGGTTCCTGTTTATTTGAACGCTGGAGGAGTAGATGAGACCACCATAACTGAGAAAATGTACCTCAGCCAAATTATAGTATGTTCAAGAGTCATTGACACTGCCAGAAATGGTGATAAGTTCTTAGCTGGCTTAATTTGATCTCTTCAGTGGGTCCATACCAAGAAATCTATCCTGGATAAGTATCCTGAGACTGATTTTAATCTAGCCTTCACTTTTCAGCTCAAGGAGGTCTTAGCTCTGTCTCCTAAGTTTGGAGGAACACTCACCAAGGTTGAAGCGGACATTCAAAAAGTCTGGATAATGGCTATTCTGGATACTGGCTCCCTGGTTGATGTAATCTCCACTAAAGCTCTTTAAAAGGATAAAGCTGGTGCCTGACTTGGAGTACAATCAAGAATTTGGTACTGCTGGCCTAAACAAAACTCGTGCCATTGAAACATACTCTTCTCTTCCCATTTTGAATTGGAAAGCTCATCTTATTTACCCACCAGTGGCCTTGGACAACAATACCTATGATATGCTCATAGATAACCATTTTATGCTTCAGTATGAGAGAATAATCATCATGAAGCAAGGTTTCTCTTGTTTTTCAATTATGAAGTCCTTTTGTTTTATCTAATAAAGATCCCAGCAAGAACAAATACTCTTGACTGGTTAGATACCCCTTTTCCACTATAACTTTACATTATACCACCTCTGGGTAATATATAAAAAAATGCCTGATCCAGTGAATGCTAGGGATGGTATCTCTTTATATGCTGAAGATGAAGTCTTGATTAAGCCTGGTGAACAATGAGTTGTTGCCAAATCACACTCCAAATCCAACACCACTGCTTGTTGCACCTCATAAGTCTTGGCGTTAGCTCCTTGGAGCCTCAGGTATTTTCTGGGATACTAGGCCCAGCCTACCAGAGGCCTATTACTATTATGCTGGAAAACCTCACTGAAAAGTACATGGTTATAAGAAAACACCAGAATATTGGAAGATGCTTATTGGTCACCATAAAGGACTTTGAATGTATCCACTTCATTGGCTTTATGACAGATTTGGATTGCCATGGACAACCTGATATATAACTTACCCAATTTTCATATCTCAGATGAGCTGACCCCAGATGAGCTGGAAAAAGTTCATACTTTACTATATGACTATAGTGACATATTCTCAAAGTCAGATACTGACTATGGACACATGTTGGGCTGGAGCCACTCCATCAATGTGGGTGATGCTTGTCCCATCCAGTCCAAACCTTATCACAAGTCAAAGGTGGAAGAGCAGATGAGGAAGGAGCTCCGGCAGTTATAGATGTGGGGTTATTAGTCCTTACAAAGCTCTTGGTCTTCGCCCCTATTGCTAATTAAAAAATAAAATTAGAGGTCATTGGGTGGTCATGGACTACCGCAAATTAAATATCCTCACTAAAAAAACAATTATCCCATCCCCCACATTGACAACACCCTGGCACAACTTTCAATATTTAACTTTTTCTCTGCCATGGACTTGACTAGCAGCTATTGGAAAATGGATCTTTCCCCTGAAGACCAGGAGAATGTGCTCTCATTTGCAGTGAGGGTCTCTTCCAACCCAACCAATTACTTCAAGGGTTGTTCAATGCACCTGCAACTTTCCAGTGTGCGATGGATCACATTTTCAGGGCCTGAAGTCAACTTGTGTCATTGTCTATCTTGATGACATCATGGTGTTCTTTAAGACATTCAACAACTATCTTAATTATCTGAAGGAGGTGTTTCAACGCTTACATGACTCAAATATCAAAATGAAACCCTCAAATTGTACCTTTTTTTTTAGTACTAGATGGTCCCAACCCAACCTCAAATTGTACCTTCTTCCAAAGAAAATTGAATTTACTTGGACACTTTATTTCTCAAGAAGGAATACAAACCATATAGTATAAAGCCAAAGCGATTTTAAAAATTTATCCCCCTAAAAATTTATGGAATATTCAGGTATTTTTAGGGGATGATGGGAATTGCCATCAGTTTATCCCCAAGTTCACCCAGTTCAGTCAACGCCTCATCCACCTAATGACTAAAAACATCCCTTTCCATTAGAGGTTCTGAACAGAAGGCCACTTTTGAGACATTGAAGCAACATCTACAACAACGTTTTATCCTGAGGCATCCCAGTTATAATAAACCATTCATTTTGTTTACTGATGCTTCATAATATGCCTTTGGACCATTTTAGTCCAATTGGATGAAAATGGTGTAGATCATCTGGTACCCTATTTCAGTAAGATGCTGCAAAGGTGGAACGCAATTACAGTGTCACAGAGAAGGAGTGTCTTTACATTCTGTTAGCTGCGCAGCACAACTGTTCTTTTCTGTATGGGACCACTTTCACTGTGGTTACTGACCATGTTTCCCTAAAATGGTTACAGATCATGAAGGATCTGTCTGGCTGGTTAGCTCGCTGGGCTCTAAAGCTCCAGTATTATGACATGAATATTGAGCACCATGCTGGAACACATCACATAAATGTTGATGGGTTAACTTAGCTGCCAGTCCTTCACTTGGATAATAGTGAGGCGAAGAGGTTATATGACCTCTTAATGACCCCCAACAATTGGGAGGATGAGGATAAGCATGTACAGAAAATGTTAGCCTGGCAGTCCTGCAACACCAAAGTGGAGAGTGGAAAATTGTATAAGCAGGTGGGGACAAAGTGGCTACCTTATCTTCAGCCCTCAGAACGTGTAACTGTTGTTTTGGAAGCTCACTCCTCCTTAGATCATGGAGGAGAAAAGAAAACCTATGAGTGGATTAAGGATCAGTACTATTAGGAATTATTCATACTATTGTTGAAGTCTTGGATGCATGCCTCACGTGTAAGAAGCAATCCAAATTCAAGACTAGATACCAGTATCAACCAACTATACCTAAACAACTGTTCCACACATTAGCCTGGATGCAGTAGGTCTCTTACCTCAGACTACTGGTAGAAACATATTAATCCTCATAGCCATTGACCACTTTATCAAGTGGTTTGAAGTCGTTGCTCTCCCTGCCCAAATGGCCAAGGCCACAGCCACATTTTTAAATCAAACATTTTCTCTCATCATAGCTGTCCCCAAGTACTACTCTGCAATAATGGTAAGAACTTCACCTCCAATTTAGTCAAAATTCTGGCTACCTCTATGAAGCCCAAAAACTTTTCTCAGCTCTGTAAAATCCATCTATCAATGGGACTGTGGAGAGAGCAAATGGAACATTGTTCTCCATTTTATGAAATATACCTCTTCTGATCCACTTCATTGAGATCAATTCCTACCAATGCTCTTATAGCCTACCAGATTAGTTATCACAGGATCTTGAAAATGCCCCCAGCTATGTTTTGTATGGAACTTAACCAAGGATACCAGCCCTTTTAGTTAAGGATGTCTTCTCCTCTATTGGTGAGAAACTTGAAAAAGACATGAGAAGATTAGCTCAGCATATTTTTCATCTTTAATCTGAGGCTATGTTCAATTTATCTAAAACAGTAACTAAGGAAGGGCAGGCTGCCAATGATCTCTAAACCCCTCTACCTACATTTCCAAGTGTCTGAAATGGTATTATACCACCATAATCGCATCACTCCTAGAAGTGGCACACTTGGATCAATTTGGGAGGGTCCTTTTATCATCACCTACAATAGAGGAAATGAATACTCTATAAAGTCCCTGTCTACAGGGATTACCATCAATCAGGTACATGGCCACTTTCCACGGCCCTATGCTCCCCCCAACATTCTTTAGGGTGGTGATGTCAGACATTTGCCCTCTCAGCTTCAAGATAAAAATGTTTTGGGTTAACATCAGACAAAAGGGGAAAATGTCAGACACTTACAAGTCCACAATACAGAAACTTGATTTAAATAATAACAAAAATTTATAAGCCAAAAGTCACTGTCAATTCTCAGTGGAATTCTACAAATTGGGGTAACACTATTTTGAATACATCATAGGCAATTAACATTATTTAAGCAGTCAGATTGCTCTGACCACACGGCAAACTCTGGGACATCCATTGGATTGTTCTCCCCCAACCATGACCAATCCATTAAGAACCTAAGTGGGGACCACCCCCTTTTATAGGCTTGACAGGGTCCCCCAAGATGCAATAAATTATCTAGAGGGTATTAGCAAAAATTTATTACTTTGTTACCCCACAGGTATGTATTGCCAAAAATAACTCATCATCCATCATTCAGCCAAAGTGAAGTGAGTTTTCTGAGTTTCAATAGGCTGAATTTTTATATTTCCTTAATCAGAATATACCAAGCTGTTATGAACTTACTATAGAATTCCCTTCAACCCTCAAAGATTTTTTAATACTTAATGGTTGGATATCAAGAGG